>JAKSZP010000273.1:0-120172 GCA_022478985.1 Massospora cicadina
CTATCGTCAGGTTCCACAGCCACTTGGCTGACCACTTCCAAGCCTGGATATTCGGATCACTAAAACACAAATGGAAGAAACAGATGAATAAATGGCTCCCAATCTGGTTCCTTCGATGTGACACTGAAAACCTCACAATCTCTATAGGCGGTACACCCTACTAGCCCCTGAGCTGTCAAGTCTCTCAAGGTCATAGTCACCCACAACCCGTGGCTATTAGCCACACCCAATTGTACACGTCCTGTCTTGTCTTTCTGGTTCCAATATTTAGTGTGCTCCCCCCTCAATACTTTCCTTTCCTACATATCAGATGTGTCAGTCCCCTGGTCAGCCATCCTTGAATAAATAAAAATAATATGAAGCACAGTGTAGTATTGAATACTGAAACATTATTCTACGCTTACTGGTGGGGTTTTCATTAGCTGAATATTGCTTCCAGTGATGTAGGAAAAAAGGATCCCTACCATTAGGGTTCCACTAAAATTTGCTCCTTCCACTAGTGTTTCTATTGGTGTAATTTATGTGTACTAAGCTGCACTCAAAAGTGAATAACTAGGGGAGTAATTATCAAATAAGAATTAGGGAGAGAGTCACCAAAGCTCTGGTTATTTCTATTATAGTTTTGATCAACAAACTGAACCTTGAGATGCTATCAAATAGCCATAATAAAAAAGATTTCCTCATGAATGATATTTTATACAGCGCGAAGGATATGAGAGAATATTTGAATCAAGCCTAATAGTAGCCAAATAAGAATGCCAGTGGAGTTAAGGATTTGGTACACTGTAATATTCATATGTAAATTGATGTGCAAGGCCAAAGCACCAATAGTAATTCTATACAATTTTGGAGAAACCCTATAAAGTTGTGGTCTACGCGCTGAAGATTTATAGTTTTAGATTGTTGTTTTGTATATTTATTAGTTAATACTTATTTGAATATTGCATAAACTGGTGTTTGGTCAAACCAACTGCAACACTTCTCCTCAGAAAAACCCTTTTTGACCCTATTAAAACTTATTATATCTAAAAAATTTTATTTATAACTTTTATATACTTGCCTTTTAGGTTAAAAGTGAGATTTGGGAAATAGTTAAGTATAAGTGGGAAGTAAATAGATTTTATGTGAAGATTGCAATTGAATGCCTTGCTTAGTAAAATCTATCAGCATTGAATGCTGGAAACATCAAATAATTACAATTATGATTTATCCTTGGCATAGATCATCATTAGATCAGAGAGCTCATAAGCTTTCAGGATTAATTCCCAGTAGTCATAAAAATGAAAGTTTCTTTGGGATAATATTTTTAAAAAATTGAGTGTCAGTGTTTTGGAGGAACTTAATTATAGCATCCAAGCCAAGATCAATATTTAGTTTGCTATTTGGAGATTCTGTGACATTTAGGTTAAATCTATCAAACAGTACTCGATTGCTTAGATTGGGTTTAGACCCCAATGTAGAGATTTTGATGCAGATAATCAGGGATTATCCCCAACAATATTTTGACCAAACATTTTTATTAGGTTTAAATCCCATCAACAGATCAGCTCAACTTTTTAATTTAAACCAGGATCTCTCTTGAAGTAACAGTTCACTTAAATGATGTCAAAGTTCAAAAATGGTCTTGAAGCAGTAAACTAGTGTAGAGGTGGAAAAAAATAGATGTGACAAAATAAACAACTTTATTGAGCTAGAAAGCGTTATTATTTTTAGGGCAAGTGGGGACTTGGTGCCTTGGGGATTTTTGCGGCCCTGTATGATAAGATCTTTCACTGCCTTCCAGATTTTCTGCCTGGTCAGCAACTTATTAATCTGTGTTCATCCTCACGAATGCAGCAGTGGGGGTTGCTCCTCTCGAGGTTCAGATAGTGGGGATGAGATTCCTGAAGGTATCTCTATCTATTCTCATGTATGTGATGCTTCTTGATTATATCTCATATCAGTGCCTTCAGGGAAAGGTAACATTCATGCTGGCTTGAGATTCAACTTTTTGCTAAATTTGGGAGCAAGGATTTTGACTCTCTCATCATTTAAATCCAACAAGGCCCCTCCAAGATCCTGTCAGAGGGGGTATAATCCAAAGAAATTGGCCATGTACTTGATTCACCACGGTCCCCTGATTGACATAAGCAATATATACTATGACTTCATCTATGAATGACCTTATAAGTCCCAGACCAAAGAACGTCAACCTTGTTCTGTAGACCTCAGGGTTGATATTTATAAATAAGTTTGAGGTCAAATAATTAAAATTGGAAATTAATCCCAGCCAAATTAAGTTGGGATGTCTCCCTTTCTAAGGTGGTGACAATGCCTAGATTGTCTAGGGCTTGAAGCTGGAAAAAGTACATTAACTAAATCCCCTTATAGTTAATTCAGAGCTCTCAGTTTGGGAGGTATTTGCAGTGGCTGAACGCTACTTGGTAGATGGGGAGAACACTCATATATATCTTTAAAGGGGGATATCTTTTTTTAGTATTAGATGGTTAAAAAGGGATATCTTTATAATTTGATGGTAGATTATTCAATAAGAAAGCAAAGCGTTGGCTAGACAATGATTCCAGTGGGTAGGGTTGGAGGTGGCCATCTTATAAAAGATAGAGATGAAGATCCCATTAACACGTTCCACCGCCCTGTTGGTTAATGGATTGTAAGGGAGTTTAAACTCTAGTTAGTTCCAAAAAGCGAAGTTTTTTCTAGGCTAGCTGCGAGGTGAAATTTATCACATTGTCAAAAATTAAACTTTGTATATATCCATGATGGGTGAAAATGGATCAAATGAGAAATAGAGCCATGGCTATAGCAGTGGCAGCGGGGACAGAAATCGCTTCAACCCATTTATTCAAGTGGTTCATGACTAAGAGTATATATTTGTGGCCATACAATCTGATGGAAAGAGGGCCTAATACATTGATGCTAACAACATTAAAAGGACCTGATGGGGCAACGACTGAGTGCTGATATTGAGTATCTAATCAACCTTGAGATTAACATGTCATACATGCTTCCAAAACCTCCTGATAGTTTCCACCATTTGGTTTCAGTTACAGTATTTCTTTAGCCATTACTGGGTATTCTTCACTGCCCCGTGTCCCATGGTCACATGCCCTTCTAGGGTAGTGTCAGTTTGAGAAGAAGGATGCATATAGGGGAGAAATTATCTTATTGACCTTCTTATACAGCATACTTTCCCTGATAAGAGTATCTTGGGTCATTTTTCTGAACTTCTTTTAGATCTCAGGGGTTTTCAACTCTCATTATTCTGGTCGACCAATTAGATTGTACAGTCATTCCTCCTTGGGGGTCAAAGCCAGTACCAGCATCCTAGAGAGACCATTGGAGTTCTAGTGAATTTCTCCTGCGCGGTGGACTATGATAAGATTTTGTTCTGCAGCCTCAGGGATAATATGGCTAACTGGCCATCTAGGTCCTTCATTTTCTGCAGCCATTAGAGCGAGGAATGGCCAGTGACGATTTTGAAGTGGGTGGCATAGACGTAGGGACGGAATTTTTTGATCTCTAACAAAGCAGCCAGGCACTCCCATTTGTTATTCCTATATTTTTAATTGCCAAGCTCAAGATATTTCTAAAGTAAGCTACTGGATGATGGACCTGATTTTCATTGTGCTAGGCAGGAAGGCCCCAACATCAACATCACTCACCTGCGAATAAAAAGAAGGATCTGTTAAAATGTGGATGAACTAATATGGGTTTAGTGCAAAGAGAAGTTTGCAATGCATTAAACGCCTTCTCTTGTTCAGACCGCCATTTAATAAGTACATTCTTTTGCAGGACGTAGAATTGGATTTGACTATTTCAGAAAACTTAAGATGGACTGACGAGTATAGGCCATCATGCCCAGGAGTACATGAATTGTCCTGAGGTTCTGGGGTGCGACTTATCTTTTTGGGATCAACTTTGTTTAGAAAGGGCTGGAACCATTTTCTGGAACCTTGTGCCCTAGGAACTCTATTTCTGATTGAAAAAGTACTTTGATGGCTTAAAATTTTATAAAAGCCTTACTAAGATGATTGAAGACTTCCTAGATGTGTTCCACATGATCGTTGAAGGTTCACAAAAGGACAGTGATATTATCTAGGTATGTAAGGATACAGGTTAACTTCAAGTACCCTAGTTTCCTATCCATGGCACGTTGAAAACTGCTGCCGCGTTGCAAAGGCCCTGGGGCTCCTCATGGGTTCAATAGACCTTCATTGGCTATTAGCACACCTTTGTATCAGTCTTCAGGGGAGAGCTAACCTGCCAATATCAGGTAACAAGATCCATTGCAGAAAAGTATTGTGACCCAGAAATCAAGCAAAGCGAATCATTAATTAAGGTCAAAGGATAACAGCCTTTCTCTTGGTGAAATTAAGCTGTTAGTTTTCCATCATCACGCGATGGCTGCCATCCTTCTTCTGAACTAACAGAAGGGGGTCGCCAAAGGACTTCACAAAGGCACCAATAGCCCGGCTCAAGTAGTTTCTTAAGCTCTACTGCACCTGGGTTTCTTAACCTTACTTTTTTTGTAAAGCTCAGGATTGAATGGGGGAGCGTCCCCAGTCTCCCCATGCTGTAGTACCAAACTCATTTGTTAAATAGTAGGTAGAGGTCAAAATGTGGGCTGAGTACTCCTCCAATATTTCCCTAACCTGGTTCTGGTGTTCCTCAGTGAGCTCTTTCCTGATACAAGTGTCAACTAGAGCCACTGATGGGGGCGTTTCCAAAAAAAAACCCCTTAAAGTTCCAAATCTGTAGACATCATTGACAGCTCTACTGGTAGAAGTTGAACATAAGCAGCTGGAGTATTTGGCCCAATACCCTAGGTTTTGTCATTATGGTTATCCAACAACACTGATATATATCAAGCTTAGGTGGGATCTAAAGTTCCTAGAAAGGTTAGAACATCTTTGACCGATGGGCGATTTAGACCTCAGATCTCCAGAAGGTATCCAGAGGGTGCGTTGACATGGACTCATGTGTCAACAATAGCCTGAGACTTTGGTTTTATAGTGGTCAGCTTAGTCTAGTAAATTGTCATTCCTTCTTGGCCATCAACTGAAAGTGGGGCATCTGTACGTGAGAGCACCTCATGTATTACTCAAGCCAGTCAATTTGGCTTTATTTCTATAATAAAAAAGCCTGAGCCTTGACCTCTGTTTTAGCGTCATGCGAGTTCTCAAAAATTAGGGGGACCAATGTCCCAGCAGAGATAGAAATCCTTCATTATATTACACTAATGCAGCGTAGTATGGGAGAAACTGAGTCCTGAGGAGATCATAGCTTGGGTTATTCAGTGCAATGGTGTGGGTATTCATGGAAGGCTTCCCAAAGAATTCAGGTAAGGAAGGATAGGCTCTGATGGACTGAGTAAACTGCAGTCCAGCAGTTTTATATTCCAGTAAGGTTGTAAGTCTGGAGCAATTTTGATTGTATCATAAATTTAGTATGAAATGGCATTCACGGTGTACCACTGTCAACAATGGCAAGAACTGGAATTCTATGAACTCAAGCAGCAATATGGGTACCCAGACTCCCAAACTGTGGAGTTAGAATAAAGATTATAGGATTCATCAAAAGAAGAGTGAGCAGTATCTGATTCTTTATTGTTGGGTATTAAAACTTTTTCTTCTGGTATGATAGCTTTAGGTTTGTTAGAAGTCACTGATGGTCCTTAAGGCGAAATAAGGATATCAGCATGGAGTGCCTCGACCTTCATGCTGAAGGCCCTTTCCTGACTCCTTGGTAAGTCTTTTCAAACAAGTCTTGGCGCTGTGACAAAAACCATTGCAGTAAGTGCATCAAGGTCATAAATACTTCTAGTTCAAAATAACATGGACCCAAGGACCTTTGGATGAGACAGTGGTGGAAGAGCTTAAGCTGTAAGGTCGATGTAGGTATCACGTTAGGAGCTTCATTAGTTTGCTTAAATGCAAGTAAAATCATTATCCTTGCTGATCATATCATCTGAGCCTCATGGTAAGATCCCAACGCGGGGATGACTTCAGTTTATGAAGTCATCCAAAGTAATTCGGTTTATAATGACTAAGGGCTGTGCTTGTGCATAGAAGCAGCTGGCCATCTTAAAGTGCTCTCATCTTTATTCAAAAAATAATTATGAACGCTTGCTTTTGGTCCACCTAGGTTTGATTGGTGCTGAATTCTTGTATTAACTATGGACCTCTTTCCATGTGTGGCATTCCTTTAGATGGGAAATCATAATCTCCTGAGTGGTGCTATTCAGGCAGGAGTGGATAAACTTCACCTTAGGTCATTTGGTAGCCTCTTTCATGGAATATTCATAGACATATAGGAAGGAAGCGATGTTTTCTTAGCTGGACGTTAATTTCACACTTAAACAAGGATTAAAATTAGATGCAATAAGAGTGGAAAGGATTTTGACCTCAGGCAATAGTGCAGAACTTAGAAATTTGGTTTATGCATAGTTGCGAAGAGCTTGCTGATTAGTCGTCATCTCAACCTCTAGAGGTCCTCTTAGATATTGTCCCAGTCGTAGTCTAGGGAAGTAATAGAGGCCTTGTGTGCAACCTGCTTTTTTATGCTTGGATATTGGCGCACTGAAGAAGAATCTGGCTCCTTAAGCTGTTTAAGAGTGTGTTGAACCCTCAACAGGTTTTCTCAAGATGGGAGATGTATTTATTATTGAGCTTGGTGAAGGCGCTAACGTTATTTATTTCATCTGACAAGGCCTCAATCAAGACTCTAGGGTCAAGAGGGGCTCCATTCATTTGAAATTGACACCCTTGGGCCACATTATGAATTTGATACCCTAGGGCGGCGATGGCTGCTAAAACTTCCTTGTTAGGAGTCATCAGGGTCCCCAGAAGTAGGCACTATTGGACCATAGGGACCTTGAGGACCATGGGTACCTTCAAGCCCTCTCTGGACCTTTAAGGCCTTTAGAACAACTGACCCATAGGCCCCTCAGGCCCTTCACTCCTGGAGGCAATACCATGAGAGTCTTTCTCTAGGAAGTGATGCTGAAGTCTGCGCCAGGTCTTTGACTTGGTTGAGGCGTTAATTCAAGGCAGCCTCAAGGAGTTGTATATTCTGATAAGGCTGATTTTCCAAGTAGCCAGAAATTCCACTATCTAACATTGCTAATTGTTTGTGGGCTTTGTTAATTAATTGATAGTTTTCAACACTGGCTTTACAATGTTGTGGACAAAAAAGGAGATCACATATTAGAAATCACCTATGTAGGAGTGTAAAGCTTGTTAGACCTAGTTATTATGAGACTTTGTGGTGGTGAAACCAGACTAATTGTAGGAGAGGATGGATGGCAGGCTGGACGAAATTCCAGAGATAGCGTTCAGTCTAAATCCAATTCTCCCGCTGGCAGTAGAGCCAAGGTATATAGATCCCACATCATAGATGGCACCAAAGAAGTATATGAGCGGCTGGAGTGGCCTCCCACAGAGTATATGCTATTTAACAATTGTTAGATAACTACGCAAAGGTTCTCATATTAAATCTGATACAGTTTACCATTGACAGGAGGTAGAGTAGACTGGAAAGTGACTAAAAAATGAAACTTTCAGGATGCATGGGCGGTACTTCATATTGCGAGGTGCTACTCCAGTGATTGACGCTTTTGACCTGATTAATATTGTTTTAAAATTTTACTATTTCCATTGTTCATATAGACGTTTTCACTTGGAAAGCTCAATGCCCCTGTAGTGAGCACCACTTTTCCTGGCATAAAATTTCTCTTAACTAATGCTGAAGTTCAAAAATTGGGATCAAAGCTGTAAACTAGCGGAGAGGTGGAAAAACGAAAAGATGGGGGAAAATAAACAACTTTATTGAGTTAGAAAGCGTCCCTATCTATGGGGAGCATGGAAACTTGGTGCCTTGGGGACCTTCATGGAACTGTAGAATCAGGATCTTTTACTGCTTTCCAAATTAACCGCCTAATCAGCTCCTGCATTGTTCTTCATCATCCTCATGAAAACAGCGGCGGTATGCTCCTCTCGAGTTTCATGAAGTGGGGATGTGATTCCTGAAGGCGTCTCAATCAATCTTCATATGCGTGATTCTTTCTGATTAGATCTTGTATTGGTACTCTTATAGTAAGGTTACATTTAATTACTCAAGAGTCAACTTATCAAGACTTAATTTGGGTAGTAGGGATTTTAACTTGCTCATCATCTTAAACCTGACAATAATGACAAACATGGTCCATAATTCCCATTTATCATAAAGGCGTGTCAATTAAGACTCACCTAATGGGTAACCCTTACCTAGTAAGTCAATTTAATACCAGTAGATGAAGAGAAAAGGTCTAAATTTGAGATCAAACCTTTTTATTACATTCCAAAAATTGTAAAAAATATAAGTAATTTATAATAAACAAAAATGACATGAGAATAGTGCAGTAACTCAGGCCAATATAGTTGTTATGTGTAATCAGTTGAGGCAATGGTTCTTGATATTGTTAATTGGGAAATTAGTGTTTAAAATATTAATCAAAGTATTCATAATTGGCAACAGTTTATATTATGATCATTTGTTTAGTAACTCCTCCCCCTAGCACAACATAAAACCCAGAACCATGCTAATGGTAGAGTGTTTAATTTATTTCTAATATGTTCCAAATTCTTATCTAAAAATTGTTGCTTGTTATTCTTTAATGTATAAATAGTTTTTGTTCCTGAATAAAGGTATAATGGTGGAATTATCAGTTCAACTTGTTAATTGCAGTAGCTTGAAGAATGGCAATAACGCTTTGTTTACCTTCACTTGTTCTGAAAGCTACAACCCTTATCCCACCACCCTGATTTTTTTATAGGTGAGGAGGCCTTTGTTAGTCTGGAGTTAATGCTGGGGTGTCCAAAGATCCAACCAATAGCCCAGTTTTCTCTTAGCTCGCCATTATTTAAAAAAAGCACATAAAACAAGGCAGCTACGCTTGTGTGTGAGGTAGCCACGAGATTTATATAACCAGGGCCTAGAGAACAAAAATTGTACTTTATACTGAAAACATATTGGAGATTAATGACACTGTATAAATAAAACAAAAAATGAAACAAAAATGTGGTACTAAAGTAACCTGTTTTAAGTATGACTTCATGTTTTTACCCAATATTTATACTATCAAATACAAAGTTGATATTTTATTTTACATCTAATTGTGTATATATCACCAGAATTTTGGCCTAAGGTTCTAAAATTTTATGCTAAAAAAGGACGTCAAAATTCAGATATGACTGGACGATAAGCCCAAATAGCCATGGCAGATTGGCTAGAATCTACCAATCATGATTTATAGGTACAAACATCTGAGCGCCTTGGATGAGGCGATATTAGGTTAGAAAGGATAATATTAGATTGCCTCCAACTAAGCCAATAAGGCAATGTTGACGTTAGATGAATATTGATTGATTTCCTAAAACTAAGGCAATAGGGATTTAAGAATACCATACTCTGCTGGAGCCAAAGAGATTACGGCGGAACTGAATAGTATAAGCCAAAGGAGCAGTATAAACTGAAGTTTCTGAGATATAAGTGAGATGGAATGATTGAATGGGGAGGATTGTTAGTTGAAAAGATTGAGCATTACAGCAAATATCTTCTCTAAATATTTTTTTATATAAAAGGAATGTTGTTTGGGCAATTACTCCATAATTTATTAATTTTTTTACATTGTTTTAAGGTTGAAAACCTTCATATTGGCGGTCCTAGTGCTCAATGGGATGAACCCTGTGTAAAACCCTTTAGATTATCTCTGTCATACTGCCAAAAGTATATCATTGGTGCTCACTACAGCGGGCCCATTGAAAAAACCAAAAAATCAAAAATTTCTCCTATGTGTGACCATGCATATCCAGACTGTACCAAAAAGAGAATTTCTAAACTGCTGAACTCTTTAAAACTGTAGAAATCAAGCTATTTGTGGACCCAGTACTCATAAAAACAAGAAAAGCTCCTTCAGGAGTGTAAATAGTAAATAAAACTTATAAGTGAAGTTAGTCATCTGCGGATACTTAGACAACAGAACAGGAAACTAGCCAATCGCCTGTATGATGCTGAATGACTACACTACACAGAGCTGAAGTTAATGCCTACCTTTTACCAACCTCATCACCACTGGGAAGCAGAACAAGGGGTTTATTGTAAAGGATCACTTTATAAATGATTACAAGTCTGGATACCCAGCTAAGGCGCTTTACTCTGAACACGCATGAATTGTGAGCTGCTAAACTTTTAATGGCAGCTCTTAGGATGATTATGTTCTAACCTAACAAAACCCCCATGTGATGGAAGTCCTGGCCACTAAAGAGCCCTACGCCACCCCAAGAGCCGCTGGGCCTTCTGATCCAGCTCCTCGTTGAAATCCCAGTTATGGGCCTCAGTCAAATCCCCAGTACACTCCTAAGGCTTTCAGTTATGAGCGGGAGAAGGTCTTCATCAACAAATTGCCTCCGTTTGACTGCAATGGAAATATCCACGGGTTCTTCAAATGGTTTGAATTTGCGGCAGAAGGAGCCTCCAATCAGTGTAAGCCTAAATTGCTGATCTCCGTCTTGGATGTTGAAAGTGCCAACCAGGTTGCCTGTTATCTTCCAAGAAGCTCCATAACGTACCAAGAAGTGAAGGATACTCTGCTGTGGTTGTTAAGAGTTTCTGCAAAGATGTCACAGTGGAAGGCTGAGTTCTTGACCATTAGGTTCCAACGTAATGAGACCCTCACTGAGTTTGCTGACTAATTAACTGCGGAAGCCCATGTGTTAATAGAGCAGGCGATCTAGCTGAAGCTGATGTGTGCATTGCAATGACCTCCACAGTAAAGTCATACCGTGGGCTTTACAATGTTATAAGTCCAACTTTGGATGATATGCCCTTCTCTTAATTGTTCAGTTTTCATGCTGACTATCTGCTACATTTCCCCCACACAATACTGAGCAGAAACATACTGTTGCCATTGCCAAACTATCTTATTTGGGGGAATTAAACCATTCTGTTCAGTTTCCGCCTAGTAACCCTCAGCCTTGTTATCATGCACTCGCCCTCAGCTGAGTTACCCCCAGCAGTTCAACTTCCGCCCCAGATCTGCTTATAATCTTCAGCAGCCCAATTAACGCCCTGAGCCTAATTACGCCGACTGTCAGCAGTAAGATTATTGGACTGTCCCATCTTATGAAAGCCATGGACGCAGACCCTATGGGGTGATTTGTTTCAAATGCATGTACCCTGGTCACCTTGCTCAAACTTTTCCCAACCGTCAGGTCCAATACTTACTACAGGATCAATGCTACCAGGGATAAGAGGAAGTTGAGTTGAGGCGGGACTTTCTATCTCCAACATCCCAACCCCAAACGTCACCATAACCTATTGTAGATAATTTTGTAAAATCTAATCAGTGTGACAACAGGTTTTATACTAGCAGCTAGTTGGAGGGGTAACCATACTGACACAAGTGTAAGCTATGGCCACAGCAAAAGAAGGACCTCAGGAGCAGCTAAAGCCGTATGCCTGTCAAATGTTCAAGCAGATTTCTGCAGAAGAGCCAGGATCGGCTGCAGACGCACCTTCCCTTAAAGTAGTAAACGTCACCCTCCCAGTAGACCCTATTGCTAAAGAATACCCTAAAGTTGCAAGGGGATTATAAGTCCTGGGAAAGAGAGATCCTTTTATTATCCAAATATTTAACAGTAAAAATCTTCTTATTATAAATATACATATAGTAACATCTTTGAAGCAAACAAACGCGTCTGTGATATAATAGATATGGGCGCCCTGGTCAACATAGTTTCAACTAAGTTGGTGGCGAAGTTGACTTTAAATTCTGATGTGGAACATTGTATGATGTATGGGGCTGAGGGTGCAGAAAGCACAGCCTCTGAGGGAGCATAAAGCGCGCTACCTTTTTGGGTTGGGTCAATTGTCATTGTAGCCTTGGCGATAGTGTTAACAAATAATCATTATGGCCTGTTGATTAGAAACCGCTTTTATGTACCACTAAGGTGCTGTCGCTGGCATGACATAAAAGACATTTAAAAATTTGGGACAACAGATCCCGATTTACTTTACCTCCAGTGGAGTGCCAAAGGATCCGGTGCATATGGGACATATCAACCTTGCATATAGTGATTGTGATGTCATTCCGCTACCATCTACTAAAGAGCAAGACCCAAGCCCTTCACCAGCAGATAGTTGAATATCAAGGGATACCGCTTAGAGCTGCTGGCCTATATCAGTCCCCTCTGATCACCAAGTAATAATGAATACCAAATTGGTGGAAGAAGTTCCAGAAGGACTCTATGGGGAAGTTATTGGGCCTTATCAGCAATTATAGCTTGAGCCCATTTGGCTTCAGGTATTATACTTCCAGGCCATGGGAGATCAAGGCTCTACCTGAGAATCTACATAATGAACTATTGCAGCCCGCTAACATCAAATAGTGGCGTATTTACACTTGACCCCTGTTAAGGAGGTCCTTTGAGGTTCATTAGTTTATGTCACTGGATAAAATCTGGTCTAACCATAGAACTGCGACTCACATAATGGTGATGGTACTGCACAGAAATTTTATAGGGTTATCAGAAGACCAAAAAGATAAGTTAATATCCTCTTTTAAAAATCAAAAGGAGATTTTTGCCGTCAATGACCATGATTAAGGGTTCACGTGGGGAATGTTACATCAACTGGGGAAAGGTGATCACCCCCCATCAGTTCTTAACTGATCCGCCAGTCTAGTTCAGCCGAGGAAGTAGTAACATAGGATATTGAAAAGCTATTGGAGCAAGTGACAATTAAACTGTCAAAGAGTCCATGGGCTTCGCCTGTATTTATTGTAAAAAGAAATGACGGCACCAACTGGGTAGTAATAGACTACTGGAAGCTCAACAGCATCACCAAGAAGGACTTATATCCCTTGCCATGGATTGATGATGCTTTGGATCAGTTAGGTGGAGCTCATTAATTCTTGGCAATAGATTTGATATTGGGATACTGGCAAATCAAGTTGCCCATGGCTGAACAGAATAAATGCGCCATTATCACGTCCAAAGGGCTTTTCCAACTGACCAGTATGCTGCAAGGGCAGTGTATCGCCCCAGCTACGTTCTAACAGGCCATGGATATCATCCTTGGCGACTCAAAGCAGTCATGCTTTCTTGTGTACCTCAACAATATCAATGTTTTTTGTGTAAATTTTCTGAGCACCTTACCCATTTGGAGGAGGTACACAACCAGCTTGCTGAGACCAACATCAAGATTAAGCCCCGCAAATGTACTTCTTCAAGGACCAACTGGAGTACCTTGAGTATGTGGGTGATGCAAAAGGGCTGAAACCTCAACTGGCCAAAGTAGAAGCTATTCGAAAAATGACTTAGCCAACCAGTAAGTGAAGCATACAAGTATTCTTGGGTAGAGCGGCTAATACTGACGCTTTATCCTCAACTTCAGCTGAATTGTGGACCGCTATCTGAATTGTTAATGAGAGGATGATGTCAATACTCCATTGATACACTTTGTATGGTGTTAATCAATGTTATGGTGCTAAGCTACCTGGATGTTGATAAGGATATATTGTACAAAAGGATGCGTCTCTTTCTTAAATTGGAGAAATTTTACTCCAACAAGATGATGAAGGGGAGGAGCACCCGGTTTCATACTGCAGTTGTAGCTTGATCTGTCATGAATGCAATTATACCGTGACCAAGTGGGAGTGCTTAGTGGTGATCTAAACTTATAAGCAATTCAGGGTATATTTGCATGGAATAAACTTCAAAGTCGTTAGTAATTATGCCTCATTACGCTGGTTGCAGAATCTCAGAGAGCTGGAAGGGCGTCTAGCTTAATGGGCTCTCAAACTTCGGGCTTACAATTTCGAGATCCTTCAATGACCTGGAGCCAAAAGCCAAAATGCAGATTGCTTTTTATATTTACCAACAATTGCAGTTATGGCAAATATGGGTGACATAGTGTATAATAAGATACTCAGCAGAAAGTACGCCAATGAATTATCGCAAGTGATGAATACATTAAATGAGATCCAAGCCAATACCTTCCAGAAGAAGGGGGAGCTGTACAAATGGATTGGAGATTCTATGGTGAGCTTCCCGCGCCCCTCAACACAGCCTAGTACTATCATGAGCGCACATCAAGTAGTCAGACACGGTGGTGTGTGAAAGAAGTTGGAATTGTTGTGCACTCAGTATTATTGGGAAAGCATGATTTTTGATGTGCTTAAAACCATTTCCTGCTGCTACCAGTGCCAATTGGAAAACCCGTTCCACCAGAAGACTTCATACTGGTTAGTGAAACCCCATTTTGTTTGGCATATGGTTTACCTTGATGTCATTAAACCTCTGACAACGGGTTTTACTGGTCTAAGTACATTCTGGTGGTGATTGACCACTTGACCAGGCGGTTTTAAGCATGGGCAATACGTGATTTGGGGGTGTCCACAGTGACAAAATTCATAATGGAATGTATTTTACAGCGACATGGCTTCCCTCAGTTCCTTCATACTGATAACAGAACCAACTTACCTGGCACTTCCTTTCAAAGTAGAACGAGTTAATGGGCATTTTCGGAGTTCTGATGACCCATACCACCCTGAGTTCAACCAGATGGTTAAGAGAGTTAATGGGACCTTGGTAAACATACTCTGGAAATTGGTAATAGGTTGACCTTCCGATTGGAGTTCTCTCCATTCCACCGCTATGTTTGCATACAACAATAGCTACCATTCTGCCACAGAGAAGAGTCCCTTTTAATTACTATACAGATACACCCTGATCTTCCAGCCCTTCTATAAGCTTGCTTAGAAGATACTGGCAGTATGGATCCCCAACGTTACTTGACTAACCTGGCAGACACGTTAATCAAGTTGCAGAACAAAGCACACTCCTTCAGCCTGGCTAAAAAGTTAAAAAATCAGGTCACTGGTCAGGAATGGTGTAGCGGGCTGCCTCAGTTTAAATGACAGAGATATGGCTCTATTCCATGACCAATATAGGTTCAGTCATTAGCACAAACAGGCCAGATTATTGTTTGTCCATTCAAAATAGCTGAGAAAACAGGTGTTGACGCCTATACTATCAAGGAACCCGCAAGTAGTCAAATTTAAACTAATTGCATGTGAGTTCCCCTGGGCATATAAACAATAGGAGCTTATTTTCTAGCCAAGGGGGTTATGTCAAGTTTCTGATATGAATGGACATTAAGCCCAAATAGCCATGGAGGATTGGCTAGAATCCGCCAATCATGATTTATAGGTATGGATTTTCAAATTTCTTGGGATGAGGCGATATTGGTTCAGAAAATATAATATTGGATTGCCTTCAACTAAGACAATAAGGCAATGTTGACATTAGATGAATATTGAGTGGTCGTCTCAAACTAAGGCAATAGGATTTAAGAATACCATACTCTGTTTTAGACAATGAGAATACGGCAGAACTGAATAGTCTAAGCCAAGGGAGCAGTATTAACTGAAGTCTCTGAGATATAATTGAGATGGGATGATTGAAGGGGGAGGATTGTTAGTGGAAGAGATTGAGCTGAACAGCAAGTATCCACTGTAAATATTAAATTAATTAAAGAGTGTTGTCTGGGCAATTGTTCCATAATGTATTAAGTTTACTACGTTGTCTTGAGGATTAAGATCTTCATATTATCAGTCCTATTGCTCAGTGGGCTCAACCCTGTGCAAACCTCTTTGGAGTATCTCTGGTATACCGCTAAAATTATAACAAAGGGTAATTATATTAAAATCATTGTCATTTTTTAAAAAAAATAAATTAGAATTACCTTTGGTTGTTTCAAAATTTTTGATATTTATAGTAATTGTGCTGAGGAAGCTTTTTTTTTCTTGTAACAATCACTTTAGTTACTACGATTTGATTCAAACAGCAAATTTGGATAATCACACACAGGAAAGATGGGCGACTTTAATAACAAAAATAATATGACATGGGCGAGCGTCGCGGCAAGTGGTGCGCTTAATGGTGCAACTAAGGGCAAGAAACGCCCTGGAGGGGGACCAGGAACCCAAGCCATGAAAAAATCGCAAACTCAGACACCGTCTGGGTTTATGGTATTTACTGTAAAGCACACGCAATGCATGTACATTCAATTTAACCAACCTTTGTCAAAGGTGGAACACGGGATCAGACTCTTCCTTGGGGATGAGTCACTGACCCTGTGGGAGAAAATATGTGAGGCACAGCCCTCACTTTTCCCTCACGCGGTGTACGTAGCCACCAACAACTGGGCCATGGCTGGATCAAAATTGGTTTTGAAACAGCCAATGAAGCCGATGCTGCAGCAAAAATCTGCGTGGAAATTGCCCTCCCTGAGGGCAAAAAAAATTGTGCGCACCGCGTGCACCAGATGGAACAAAGCGAAAACTTTGTTCATCTCCTTTGACTCACTCCCCACCAACCTTTTTCATAAAGTAATTGAGGAAAAGCTCCGCAAAGGTCTTGGCCTACGGAGAAATCCAACAACTCAAATTACAGCAATTTCGCTATATGCCCGACCTGTGCACGGGCAAAGCTATCACTGTAATCGACCCCTTCCCAGAAGTGGAAGAGGATTTATCCAGAATTCCCCGCGCAGCAGAATTTCACTTCGCAGATGAGGGGCCAGTCAGCTGCATTCTAAGTTACACCGGAATGAGCACCACCCATTTGCAACCACTGTGGCTCACTGGGCCACAAGTAACATGCATGCCCTGTAAAAGAGGGCTTAATGGAAAATGATTTTTGTGAATAAGCTATGGACGAAGATAATGAAAACTTCGCCAAAATGGATGATGGCCACCAACCGTTCCGCTGGGGTGAAGATGGACTATACTCCATCGTGGACCCAGTTACAAGTAAACAGCATAAAGCAGCATAAAAAGCCCTTAAGAGAGCAGCGGCTGAAGTGGCGGCACATGCGGAATCCGCCATTAACCATGGACAAATTCAGGAGGATATTTTGGATATCCACTGAACCAACTAATCAGAACAATATGCCCAGGTCGAAAATTTCCACAGTAACCAGACTGAGCCATAAAGCGTCATCAGTCATGCACATAATGAGGAAAAATGCAACCGCAATTTGGGTGAAAATGCGGTGCACAATGCAACAAAGTTGAACCTCAAAAATATAAAATCTAATCAACAATCTGCATCAAATCAACATGAGACCTGTGCAGGAAAAGTTGATGCAAATGCAAAAAACCGCAATTCCCTTGAATCATTGGGTCAGATCAAGGGAACCAACAATGGCAGTGAAAGAGTTGGAGTACAGACGCGGAGCATGGCCAAAATGAGCCGCGGTGGGACAGGACCAGAGGGTCCTCCCAACCGCTCCTGAGGCGCTGCGGGCACCTCAGTGTCAATAGGGACATTAAATATCGCGGGAGCCAGGGCTTATACGTCCCAAGCCGAAAAGCTGGTATTCCTGCGAAAACCTCTTGTAGAAATCTTGGCCATCCAAGAAACCCACTGCCTACAAGGGGAAGAAGAATCCTGGTCAACCAGGGTCACACCATCACAATTAGTATGGACGTCTCACGGTGGGGTGATATTCCAAAACAACAAAAAATTTAAAATTCCAAATTCATCATCACACTTGCACAGTCAAGTCCTGGTAGCAACAATCACATGCCAAGATGAAGTTTTCGTTAGCATGTATCTATGCACCGTGCACTGCAACTGAGAGAAAAAAAATTTGAAAAAATTTCTACTCTCACCCTCCCACCAGATATCATCATGTTAGGCGATTTCAACTTCTGGGATAACCTCAATACAGATCGATGGCCTAATCCCAGGGAATACCCACCTGGACACATTGAATATCACACAATGAAGGCATCTCTTGGCTTACAGGATGCTCTTCCCCCACAATTCACCAATCCTTCCCCACATGACAAGACCCAACATATGCGAGGGACTGCTCATATCGATGAGTCATATTGACCACATCCTCATCCCACAATCCCACCACTCAATAATCTCCAAATTTACAACAAAAAAGATCATTTTCTGATCATCAATTAGTTACGGTGCAGTTAGTGCCAACCCAATCCCACACACAGGTGTCGCCTTGGATAAAGCTTCACCCATAAAATATAAAATTGCCTGAGATATCTGACTGGGTTGAAAATAAGGCTACAAACCCAAAATTCAGAGCCCCATTCACTTTGGATCCCATTGGAACATGAGAAAATTTCAAGAAAGATTTAATCAACAAAACCCAACATATTGCATCACGCAAGTACACCGCGGACACAGCCACAATCAAGTGTACCTTGGCAGAACTAGACCACCTGGAAATAAATACTCTGAGATCTGGCTATAGCCCTAATTGGGGATGCAAATGGGCAGAAATTTCAGCCCGACTTAACAATCTCATCTTCAAACACCAACACAGAATCAAAGTATCAAACAAAGGTAAGTTCATAAAGGAAGGTGGAACCTGTTTGACATACTTTTTCTGCCAATTCCACTCCCATGGAAATCAGCCCACAAGGACACAGGTCTGCAAGACCAATGGCACCGTGGCAACTGACCCTGAGGAGGTCAAGGCGGAAGTACACCGCTATTACACCAAATTATATCGCGATATGCCAACAGATCCACAAAAAATTAAAGAATTTATACAAACTGCCAAGATACAAAGTACACCACTAAATCCCAATACACTATCCCTTATTACACGGGAGGAGCTTTAGGAAACAATTCGCGGTGCACCACGTAGGAAATTCCCAGGGCCTGATGGGATACCCTACGAATTTTACAAAAAATATTTATAACAAATCGTCCCCCTCCTATTGGTGTCAATGAACCAGAGTTTGTTGGAAACACGCCTATTACCAGGAGGCCATGAATCCTACGTTATAACCTTGTATAAAGAGGGTGACAAGTTGGACCTGGACAACTGGTGCCCAATAGCACTCTCCAACACTGAAACAAAAATTCTAACAAAAATTCTAGCGGCTAGATTAGGCGCAATTGCATTTGACGTCCTATCACCCAACCAGTTTGGGTTTATACCAGGGCGTTCAATCTGGAACAACATACACCATGTTGCAAACATTTGTCAATCCAAAGCAACTGGTGCCCTGGTCTTCTTGGATCAGGAAAAGGCGTATGACCGTGTTAGCTGGCCATACCTAAAAGAATGCCTACATGCCTTCAAACTCCCACCAAGATTCATAAAATGGGCGATGCTCCTACAAAATGCAACCATGGCTGTATGCGGCCCTAAATTCCTACCAACCAATATCAAACCACACAGAGGGCTCAAACAAGGGGATCCCCTCAGCCCACTGCTATACAATTTCAGCTTTGACCCACTCCTCCAAGTAATGACTCACGTCTCATGGGGATAACCGCACAATGACAACCAACAGTCAAGCTACTGGCCTTTGCAGATGACTGCGTAGCAGGTATAGCAAACAATGAAGATCCCTGACAGCTGGAACACACTATAGAGGAATACTCCAAGGTGAGCAATGTATCGCTCAACAAAAGGAAGACAGAAATCATCCTCTTAGGCAAATACACAAACAATTGGGCCACAACATCAGAACCGTACACCAACACTCGAAGAAAAAACCCATTATTTTACCCTTTGCAACACCTCCCACCACCACTCCTGTCTGACACCTTGGAATCTGGCTAGAATCAGGGTGATATGCTAATGAGACAATGGAAAGTAACCTGTTACAACGGGTATCCAAACGCGTATCCTCCCTCAAGGGAAGAACCCCCAGGACTAACAGGACGAGTTACAGTTGCTAACTCACTCATCCTCCCAATACTGTAGTACCAGGCCCATGCGATAGCCTTCTCACCTACCTTTATAACCTCAATTCGCGCGCTTATCCAGGGCTGGCTGTGGCCTGGCTCTCACCCTCCTATACGGATGGAAACTCTATTTGGCCCACGCTCAAGCGGAGGCATGGGACTAATAGATTTTGAGAGCCATGCCAATCACATCCTAGGTACCTGGATAAAGGAAATCCTTGCTCCAGACCTCCCGCAACAACATTGGTCCAGAGCAGCAAGGACTAACTTTGCACAGGCGCTCAAATTAACG
Source organism: Massospora cicadina (assembly GCA_022478985.1). Taxonomy (NCBI): domain Eukaryota; kingdom Fungi; phylum Entomophthoromycota; class Entomophthoromycetes; order Entomophthorales; family Entomophthoraceae; genus Massospora; species Massospora cicadina. The sequence continues at coordinate 20,068 of JAKSZP010000273.1, forward strand.
AGCCCACATAGTCCACCCAGACTACTTTCATTTCTGCCAAGCACCCTACTGCAACAGGTCAGCATGGAACCTCCCCTCATTTCAAACATATCCTCAGAACTATCCGCTGTATGGGATGGACCATAGAGAACATGGGTACTATATAGGGAAGGGGACGATCCAGCCCCCAATTCAAATTAAGAAACCCAGAAAACCACCCCCAGAGGGATATGCTCGCAACAACCCCAAGCATAGCTAGGATAGAATACCTAGATATGCTGGACATTCCCTATGATTTAACCACACAGAAAGCAATATGGAAAATGACACACCACCCACTCCTACAGCCAGGATAAGAGCAAACGCCTGACGCTGTTTGAGAAGGACCTATAGGACGGCGGACCGCTCCAACTCCCTCCACAAAACATGTGCAGTATGTGGAGGGGAGGGATCCCTACATCAACGCCTAGAAACATGCCCCCCAACCAAAGCTATATGGCAGGAAGTCGCAAGCCTGCTCATGATTCAAAACGAACAGGAATTTTCGATATCAGAAAGTATCTTCGCGCTTCAGATAGAGTCACCAATCCCATCTACCCTCCGCTCCCTAATTATACCCATTGCAATGTGTACAATACACACAATTGCATTAGATGCATTAAAGGGCATGGTCCTAACCATTCATGGGATTATTAACAGATTCCATGTCCACTTACTAGAGCACTTCCAAGCCTGGATCTCGGATATATGAGACCAAGACAAAAAGCGCTCATAGAATCATGGTTCCCACTCTGGTTCCTCCACACAGATCCTTTCCTTCACACCTGCTCCATAGCAGGGGAAACCCCCTCGGAGTAGTGCACCAACCCCCATACCTGGCAGTCCCGCTGGCAACAGGGGTAACTTGAGTACCCTGGGGTGCCTAATTTTATATTTGTTAGTTATTCTCTTAGTTTCACATATATTCGGTAATGTCTGTCCCCTGGTTGGCTTACCTCGGTTAGATAAAAGTAATTGTGCTGAGGAGTATAGTATCTGATTTATTGTGCTTTTTTATTTTTTTAACTGAGACAAGCTGACCAGGGGACGGGAAGTACCAATGCATGTGTAGAAATGGGGAGGGAGTGAAGAATAGCGATGATTAGTGAGGATAGGGCACCATGGGGTACACAGGTTATCCCTGTTGCCAGCTGGAACCACAAGGTATGTGGGGATTGGTGTGCTACTCCGAGGGGGTTGCCCCCGCTATGGAGCAGGTGTGGAGGAAGGGGTCCATGTGGAGGATCCGGAATGGGAACCATACGATATGAGTCTCTGCTGCCTTGGCTTCATATACCCATAGAGCCAGGCTTGGAAGTGCTCCGGTAAGTGGACATGGAAGCTATTGAAAACCCTATGGATGGTAGGGACCATGCCCTTGAACGCATCCAAGGCAATAGTGTGGATTGTCCACATTGCGATGGGTATCAATAGGGAGCGGAGGGTAGATGGTAGTGGGGACACAATCTGGAGCGTGAGGAGGCTCCTTGAGATAGATAAATCCTGGTCATCTTGGATCTTGAGCAGGCACGCAACTTCTCGCCATATGGCTCTGGATGGGGGGCAGGTTTCTAAGCGGTGGTGTAGGGATCCCTCTCCTCCACATACTGTGCAGGTTGCGTGGAGGGAGTAGGTGTGGCCCGACGTTCTATAGGTCCTTCTCAGGCAGCGCCAGGCGTTAGCTTTTACCTTCAGCTGGAGGAGTGGAGGATGCATCATCCTCCATATTGCCTTCTGTGTGGCTAGGTCATAAGGGATGTCTAAAGCATCTAGGATGTCGATTCTGATGATGGGGGGGGGTCATGGTGAGTATGTCTTTGTGGTGGTGGTCTTCTGGCTTACATATCATGAAGTGGGATCTGGGTCATCCCCTTCCCTGCATAGTTCCAGTGGTAGCGATGTTCCATCCCATGTGGTGGATGGCTCGGAGGAGGCGTTTAAAGTGAGGGGGTCTCATGCAGGCCCGTTGCATTGGGGTGGTTAGTGAGGTACATTAGTAAGCGGTATGGGTTGTGTGGGTTAGGTATTTTGAGTGCCTGTGCGAAGTTGGCCTAGGTGCCTTAGAACAGTGCTGTTGCGGGGGGTCCAGGGTTAGCACTCCTCTATCCAGGTTCCCAGGATGTGGTTGGTGTGATCTCAAAGTCTATTAAGCCCATGTGTAGGTCTTGAGGAACGTCCTTTAGCTCTTGATCAGGTCATCTTTCCGTTCCCAAATAAAAAGACACCAATGAGGATGGTGGTACCCCTCATCACTCAGGGCGATCTCGCTCACATAGTAGATGAGCGATGGGTGAAAGCCCTTCTGCTTTAGATCCCACCCCCAGTACCCACACTCACCTCAGCAGAACTGTTGTGGAAAATTAGTGAAATCTGTGCCAAGATTGCTGAATTGAAATCAGTCAGATCTAATTTGAGTGGTAATCTGGCTGAAGGCTAAAATTCGAATGGCTGTAAAAGCATGAAGATAGAGATATCAGCTGGATCACCCAACGACTCCAATCTGATCACTAAACCAGTAGAATAAATATTAGGTGTCATAAATGAGGGTTTGAAGCCCTCTGATAGTAATTTAAGCATTGTGGCCAATGTGCTGCCATTGACCAAACGAACAGTTGAATGACTGAGTGTGGGCGGGTTGGCCATCCCAAGCCCATTCCCAGCCAAATGGACCCGTCCCTATATGGGGTGGCCTTGGGGGATTCCCATTGCTCATCGGGCCAAATACCGTTATGCTAACTATCAGAAATGTAGTTGAGCCCCAGTTTGGATGTTTGAGGTCGAACTGACAGAGACTCGTCTGCTGCCAAATTTTGTGATGACAGTTCCCAAAGAACAAACCCATCCACTCCCAAACAATTCGCCGGTTAGGTCGAAATTGTGGGACCCAATCCCATCCTGTTACTACCCAATTGGCCACTATTTAAACAGTTGCTTGGCATTGAGAAAATTGTTGGTCAATTTTCTAACTTTCCTTTCCAAATAGAATTTTACCAAAAGCATAATTTTATTTCCCTTTCCACCTGCATCCCAGATAGCATTTCCCTGGTGGCCATTGGCCTGCACTCCGGATGGGCTTTACCAGCTCTTTTGGTCAATATGGCCCCCTCCATCATCAATTGGGTTCAGCAAGTCCAATATTTTTGGCTCTACAACCCCGTTATCATGAACTTCTGGCATCAATACATGGGGATCTTATAGCCTTATGTCCATCAATTGCAAGAAAGAATCCATATCCTTGCCACCCCTGTTGAGATGGCCTCATATGCCAAGGATCTCGTCAAAACTATCACAGTAATTCCACCCCCTGCAGCTAGACCCACTGGGTTGGGAATGGGTTCAGTGTGGTTTGTTGTCGGGATCCTCCTCACCTTGTTGTTGCACTACCACTTCGTGGTTTCACATTTCCCAGCTCCATATCAAGTCGTTCATTCAGCAATGCCTCTGGCATTCTGGCTTGCTTTTGGGTTCTCACGCATCCTGAATGGCAGGTCAGTTTAAACTTCTTCTGTCGTTTCCATGTCATAATTGACCAACCATTATTTCCAGCCACTTCTGCATTGGTTTTAAAACTGGGCGCCGTAGTGATTACTCTCTACTAGATGAACATGCAATCTGTTGTGTGCTGTTTGTTGTTTGTTTGGTCACTTTCTGACTTTGGAAGAAGCATCCACTCTATTTTGGGAAACCTTCTTCAAGCCACCCAAGATGTGCAGATTGCATCTCCTCTTACTTCCTCCGGCCCAAAAAAGATCAAGTATCCCCTCCCAAGAGATCGCCAATCATGTTCTCAACGCGCTCACCAAAGTGCAAATGCGTACAACAATTGCACTCAATAATGCTTCTATGATATCTCATGCCTAACAAGGGCTCGCGTTGTTAGACGCCATGGATGGGGGATGCCCGCCGTTGGGTAAGAAGTCATTTGCATTCTTCCTCACAAGAAGGAGACTCCACCCCCCTGATGGCTGTTGTATCATCCGCCTTGAAACCCCTTGTATCCTAATCAGACCACTTACTCGGACTGCTCCTTGCCATGTCCAAAACCCCTAGTTTGGCTTCTTTGATTTCTACCTTTTGTGAGCTGGCTTTCGTGTCAGGTCTATCTATTGATATGCTTCAGGAAGTCTTTAGAGAGAGCTTGGATTCAGTTTCGCTCATCACGTGGTCTGGTCTACCATCCAAGGATCATTAGATCAAATATGTGTCACTGCAACTACTATCAAAGCTTTGCCTCGCCACGTTTCCCAGTATCAGAAGGGTAATTTTATTATAGTATTTCCCAACGAAGATGCAGACGACGCACCTGTCATTGAATTAGCAGTTGATGTGGGTCCCAAAATCTGCTGTAACCCCTGAGTCTGAGTTGGCATTTCCTAGAGTTAACTATTAATGATTCTGTTCAAGCTCAGATGGAGGAAATGATTTCCCCCGCCCTCATACTTCCAATTTTCGCCCCAGCTAAGAACCCTGACCCTGCCCTGACATACCCATTATTTCTTCAGTTGTCCATGAGTCAGTCAAATCTTCCAATAAACAGAATTCTGCTTTTTTCCTTGTACCTATGAAAATTAGTATTGGTCCGCATCATGTCTCCATCAAAGCTCTGGTAGATACTGGAGCAGTGGGGAACTTCATGAGTGTTGAGTTGGCACAACAATTAGAACTGGAAGTGGATGTGGGCTCCTCAGTAATGTTGGCCTCTTCTGCTTACCATTCTTCATATATCACTCAACAACCAATACACTTCTCAATCCACCAGTATAACTTCTGCGATCATTTTTTGGCCATGCTGAATTTGGTGTTCCCGGTGATCTTAGGGGTGGGATGGTGGCGCTGACAACATGTGAAGATTCATTTAGAGTATAATACGTTGTCATTCACCAATGATGATTTGGAGGGAGAGATCCCTTTAATCAACACCCTCAAAAAGATACATGGGACCAGCTCTATCACTACCCTAGTTACTTCCGCGGGCATTCCAGCCAATTTTCCCAAAATCTTAATGCAATATCGAATAATCTTTGACATGGAAAAGGCGGATCGCCTACTGAAGCATACTAGGTACAACTGCGGATTTTGGACAACTGTAAAGTTGGTGAACATCAACTGCCCGTTGTATCCCCATACAGCGGAGGAAGAGGTTTCACTCAATACCTGGTTGGACAATATGATGAAAAAAGGTTGGTTGTTCAAAGAAACTTTACCCGTCGCCTCCCCTATCATCTTTGCAAGAAAATTGGATGGATCGCTCCATCCTTGCATGGATTACAGTCACTTGAACAGAATAACAGTTGCAGATCCCTAACCATTGCCTTTGGAGCAGACAATCAGTCAGTCAATTTCCAAATCCTGTGTGTTCTCAAAATTGGATCTGGTAAATGCTTTCAACCAAATTTGGGTAATGGAAGGACAGGAATGGTTGACCACAATCTGAATGAAATGAGGCATTTTTAATTTCGCATAATGCCCTTTGGGCTGAAAAATTCTCCCGCTATGTTTCAACGGATGAACAACAATGTGTTAGGGGATCTCTGGTTCTCTTGCGCTATTGCATACATTGATTATATCCTAGTTCATTCCCCAACTCCCAAACAACATGCTATCAACTTATAAGCATTGGTGGTCGCTTTGCATAAAGCAGGGCTGTTCCTCAAAGCTTCCAAGTGCGAGTTTTATAAGGAAGAAGTCACATTTCTCAGAAACCTGGTTCTTAAAGAAGGTGTCGCTATCCCTCCCAACAAATTAGATGCAATCTGAGAATGGCCAACTCTGACTACACAGAAGCAACTTCGGAGTTTCTTGGGAACTATCATTTTTTTAAAAAATTTTCCCCTGCACTTTCCCAGTTGGCCGCCCTGCTCCATCCCCTCACTGGGAAATATGTACCGCTTTGTTGGACCCCCAAATTTCAGCAGGCGTTTGAATCGTTCAAGGAGGTGTTCATGTCTCCTCCCATTTTGAAACACACCAATCCCACCAAACTGTATATCATCACATGCAATGCTTTGTCGGTAGCAGTGGACGCAGTGTTGCTTCAGGACCACGATGTTCTTGAACATCTGGTCACTTATTTCTCTCAAAAATTTACAGCTATGGAGCAGTCTTAGGCCATTTATTCATAAGGAACTGGCTGCTGTTGCATGGGCATTAGTTCATTGGCGGTACCTGTTGCAAGGTGCTCGCCATGAGCTAACAGTTTGCACGGATCACCAGGCTCTCTTGTATTTCTGCAAACCCCAAAAATTGGCACACCGGCAGGCCCAAACCTGTCAGGACCTGTGCAGTTTTAACTTCAAATATGAATTTGTGAAAGGTGCGCTCAATGTCCTACCCAATTTCCTAAGCCATAGTCCCACTAACTGTCCCTCAGAACCTGAGGAAGTGGATCTCATTACCATGATTCCTGCCACTCAGATTCTTTCAATTGTTCCCCCCATTGTTTCCTCCACTGCGTTGGCTCCCAAAGTAACATTATTGGCTCGGGTATTAGCCAGTCAAACAGCCTGCCCTGAGGGCGTGGAGTTGGTTGAGCAGTTGGCTCACTCAAGTCCCAAACATTCCCTATATACCTTATAAGAGGGATTCATTTACTTCTGTTCTCACGTTTGGGTTCCCCCTCCTTCCGCCCGGAAGTATTCCATGCACACCATGATCCCCCCACGGTTGGACACTCCAGTAACAAGAAATGCATCAATCTGATCAAGCGAACCTTTAATTGAGCAAAACTGACCAAAGAGGTCCCAGCTTGGATTGGCGATTGTGTATATTTGTGCTAGGGCTAAGTCAGATAGCTCCAGAAAGAATGGCCTCCTGCACCCCTTAGAGCAGGTAGGAGGTCCATGGACCTCGATGTCCATAGGTTTTATTGTTGATCTCCCCTATTCTAATGGGTATACAGCTGTGATGGTAGTGGTGGATCACTTTATGAAAATTTCTCTTTTTTTTCCCTTGCACTTCCATGATTACGTCAGAAAAATCAGCCCATCTTTTTGTACAACATGTGCTTTCAACGTTTGGTCTTCCCCAGGAAATTGTTAGTGAATGAGGTACTCAGTTTACCATGCAGTTTTGGAATGAACTCCTATCGATCCTGAAGATAACCCCCGTTGTTCCACAGTGTATCACCCCCAGTCCAACGGGCAGACCAAGCGGGTTAATCAAGTTCTCAAACAGTACCTGCGTTGCTATGCTGCAGCAGCGCAGGATACTTGGGCCGTTGACTTGCCACTCACTCAATTTGCATATAATAATGGGATCCACGCATCTATAGGGTTTTCCCCCTATGAAGCATTGTTGGGTTATAACCCATCATTTTCTGTCAGAGCATGCTTGCAACCTGAGGTTCAAGCTGCCGTGGATCATTCTGCCCATATTTGATCAACTCAAGATTTAGGGCAGGAACACCTCACTAAATCCATTGATGACTATAAGCGATTCATAGATCATAAGCACCTTCCAGGTCATGACTTTACGGTGGGTTCCTACATCATTATTAACACCTGTCATTTGTTAATTTAAACCCCTTCCCACAAGTTCGCCAGTAAGTGTTCGGGTCCTCATTTAGTGGAGGAGGTATTGGTTAATGGAGCGTTCCATCTGAAGCTCCCCACGCATTGGAAGCAGCACCCAGTTTTCCATGTTTCCCTGATGTTGTCCTTCAAGGGTGCAATTCCCACAGATCTAGAACCGATCATCATCAATGATGGGGAAGAAGCCGAGGTAGAGGCCATCCTGGCATCTCGGAAGTTGCAACGTTCAGTCCAATATCTTGTGGTCTGGGAAGGATACTCAGCTTATGAAAATAGTTGGGTCAAGGTGCGCAATTGTGCGATTTGTATGGCCCTGGTCAGAGCTTTCCACACATCCCACCCTGAGTCTCCCCGCCCTCATCAGAAGATCATGACAATTATGGCTATCAATTTACATAAAGCACATAAGAACGTGGCTCTGGCGCAGTTTCCTGGTGGGGGTGCCATTCCTTTGGAAAAAGGAAAGGGTAATGTAAGTCTCAGGGAACGTCCTTTGGCTCTTGATTGGGTCATCTTTCCATTCCCAAATAAAAAGACACCGAAGAGGATGGTGGTACCCCTCATCACTCAGGGCGATCTCGCTCACATAGTAGATGAGCGATGGGTGAAAGCCCTTCTGCTTTGGATCCCACCCCCAGTACCCACACTCACCTCAGCAGAACTGTTGCAGGGAATTAGTGAAATCTGTGCTGAGATTGGCAAATTGAATTTGGTTGGATCTAATGAAAGTGGTAATCTGGCTGATGGCTGAAATTTGAATAGCTGTAAAAGCATGAAGAATGAGATATCAGCTGGATCGCCTGATGGCTCCAATTCGATCACTAAACTAGTAGAACAAATATTAGGCATCATCAATGAGGGTTCAAAGCCCTCTCATAGTAATTTGGGCATTGCAGCTGATGTGCTGCCATTGACTGAACAAATGATTGAATGACTGAGTGTGGGTGGGTTGGCCATCTCAAACCCATTCCCAACCAAATGGACCTTTCCCTATATGGGGTGGCCTTGGGGGATTCCCGTCGCTCGTCGGGCTAAATGCTGTCATGCTAACCATCAGAAATGTAGTCAAGCCCCAGTTCAGATGGTTGAGGTCAAACTGACAGAGACTCAGTCTGCTGCCAAATTTTGCGATGTCAGTTCCCAAAGAACAAACCCATCCATTCCCAAACAATTCGCCGGTTAGGTCAAAATTGTGGGACCCAATCCCATACTGTCACTACCCAATTGGCCATTATTTAATCAGTTGCATGGCATTGAGAAAATTGTTGGTCGATTTTCTAACTTTCCTTTCCAAATAAATTTTACCAAAAATCTAATTTTTAATTCCCTTTCTGACTGCATCCCAGATGGCATTTCCCTGGTGACCCATTGTCCTGCACTCTGGATGGGCTTTACCATTTCTTTTGGTCACTATGGCTCCCTCCATCATCAATTGAGTTCAGCGAGTCCAATATTTTTGGCTCTACAACCCCGTTACCACATACTTCTGGCAGCAATACATGGGGATCTGATGGCCTTATGTTCATCAATTGCAAGAATGAATCCATCTCCTTGACACCCCTGATGAGATGGCCTCATATGCCAAGGATCTCGTCAAAACTATCACAGTAATTCCACCCCCTGCAGCTAGACCCACTGGGTTGGGAATGGGTTCAGTGTGGTTTGTCACCGGGATCCTCATCATCTTGTTGTTGCACCACCACTTTGTGGTTTCACATTTCCCAGCTCCATATCAAGTCGTTCAGTAAGCAATGCCTCTGGCATTCTGGCTTGCTTTTTGGGTGCTCATGCATCCTGCCTGGCAGGTCAGTCTAAACTTCTTCTGCCATTTCCATGACACCATGCCTCCGTGGGAGTGTGGACCATATAGCGTTTCCACCCATACAGGTGGACGGGATCCAGGCCAAGCCAGGCCTGGATGAGCGCACGGATTGACATTATAAAGGTGGGCAATAAAGGGATTGCATGTGCGGGGAACCACATCAGGGAGGATGAGCGAGTTGGCAACTTCCACTCGCCTCATTAGCCTCAGGGATCTACCCTTGAGTGAGGCGATTTGGTTGGATACCATTGTGTTAGAATATTTTCAATCTTCTCAATTTGCATACCACCCTGTTTTCAGCCATGTCCCAAGGTGGCAGACAGGGGTGGTGATAGGGGGTAATGCAAAGGGTAGGATGAGTGGGCTTTTGCATTTTGGTTTGTGTGTATTGGGGGATGTGGTCTAGTTGTTGATGTATTTGCTAAAGAGATTATTTTGGTTTTCCGTTTATTAAGTGATGCATTACTCACAATTGAGTATTCCTCTAGGGTGCGTTCCAACTGTTGGTGTCACTGCTGTTAGCTATACCTTTCACGCAGTCATCCGCAAAGGCTAGTATCTTGACTGGGGGCTAGCCTTGTGAAGTTATGCCCATGAGGCGTGAGTCAGCAACGCGGAGGAGTGGATTAAAGCTGAAGTTGTAGAGTAGTGGGCTGAGGGGGTCTCCTTGCTTGAGCCCTCTGCGTGGGGTGATCCTGTCAGTTAAAAAGCCAGGGCCACATAAAGCCATAGAGGTGGTTTCTGTGGGAGCATCGCCCAGTTAATGAACCTGGGTGGGAAGTTGAAGGCGCATAGGCACTCTTTTTAAGTATGGCCAGCTAACGCGGTCATATGCCTTCTCCTGGTTGAGGAATACCAGGGCTCCCGTCACTTTGGATTGGCATACATTGGCAATGGTGTGTATGTTAGACCTGATGGAGCGCCCTGGTGTGAAACCAAATTGGTTGGGTGATAGGGCTTCAGAGGCTAGTGCGCCTAGTCTAATTGCTAGTTTTTTGTAAGTAGGTTTGTGTCAGTGTTTGAGAGTGCTATCAGGCGCCAGTTGGCCGGGTCCAGTCTGTCGCCCTTTTTAAACAGGTTAATGTCATAGGAGTCCTGGCCTCCAGGCAGGAGACGGGTCTCCAGCAGGCACTGGTTCATAGATGCTAGGAGGAGGTGGGCGATTTGTTTAAAGTATATTTTATAAAATTTGTAGGGTATCCCATTAGGGCCTGGCCATTTCCTATGCGGTGCACCGCGGACTGTATTCCAGAGCTCCTCCTGCGTTATCAGGTTTAGGAGACTATAGTCTGGCAGTGCACTCTGTATTCTGGCGGTGTGTTAATTTTTTTATTTTTTGGGGGTCAAATGGGGTGTCATGGCAAAGTTTGGTGTTATAGTGGTGTATTTCCACCTTAACCTCCGTTGGGTCAGTTGCCACAGTTCCGTCAGCTTTGCAGACCTGTGTGGCCTGGGGAAGATTGCCTTGGGAGTGGTATTGGTGGAAGAAAAACTCCAAACAGGTTTTTCCTTCTTTTATGTGCTTACCTTTCCACGATACTTTAATTCTGTGTTGGTGTTCGTGGATGAGGGTGTTTAGATGGGCGGAAATTTCCGCCCATTTGCGCCACCAGTTGGGGCTGTAACTGGACTTAAGGGTGTTGAGTTCTAGGTGGTCTAGTTCTGCCAGGGTGCACCTGATTGTGGCGGTATCTGTGGTGTATTTGCACGATGTGAGATGGCGAGTTTTGTTTATTAATTCAGATTTGAATTTTCTCAAGTTTTGATGGGATCTGATGCAAATGGGGTTGCAAATTTTGGGTTCAAAGATTCATGCTCGACCCAGTTGGAAATTTTTGGTTGTTTTATATTCTCCAGGTATAGCTTCCTCCAGGGCAACGTCTGCATTGAGTCCTGGTTGGCGTGAGCTGCACCAAAACTAGACGGTGGTTGGACAAATTGATTTTTTAGTAGTGAAGTTAGTAATACATGAGCGGCAGGATTTTGGTTTAGGGATATGGTCGATGCAGTTCATCGAGATGAACATTCCCTCACGTATGCTGGGGTGGGTCATGTGGGGAAGGAGTGGAGACCTGGGGGAGGGTGTCATACGGGCCAAGGGATGACTTCATTGTGTGGAACTCAACGTGTCCCAGTGGGTATCCCCTGGGGTTGTGCCATCAGTCTGTGGTGGGGTTGTCCCAACAGTTAAAATCGCCCATCAGGATGGTATCTGGTGGGAGGTTGAGCGTCAGGATGGATTTAAGGAATTGTTTCCTCTCAGATGCAGTGCATGGTGCATATATACAGGCTATCAAAATTGCGGCCTCTTGGTTTATGATTGTTGAGTTAGAATGCAGATGTGAAAATTCGAGGTGGATTTGACAATTTTTAATTTTTTGTAATTATGGACAACCACCCCACAGTGGGATGTCCATATAGACTGGGAAGGTGAGACCCTGGCTGACCAGGATCCCTCTTCCCCCTGTAAACAGTGGGTTTCTTGTATGTTCAAGATGTCTACAGGGGGTTTGTGTAGAAAGTCTGACTTTTTGGCTCGGTATACTTGAGCCCTGGCTCCTGCAATGTTTAGTGTCCCTATTGACACTGAGGTGCCCACGGTGCCTCAGGAGCAGTTAGTGGGCCTTCAAGCCCTAGTCCCCCACTCGCTGCCTTGGACTTGCTCCATGTGATTGGGCCAGTCCACTCCAAGGCGTTTTTTGGCTCCTTACCTTGTGATGATTTTGTGCAGATTTGTTGGATTTGGGTATTATATTAAGCTTTTCTGCACATGATTTTGTTTGACTCAGATTATTGTGCTGATTGGTTTCTGATGTCTTGGGGTTTGATTTTGAAGTTCTGGGACCTGTTGGCTTGTTCATAGTGAAGTCAATTTGTCCCAGTAAGTTTATTTGATTAAGATCACATAGTGATTCTGTCAGCTTGTTGAGAAAATTTTCTGCATGGGTTGTCTGATCTGATTGTTTGGCTCAGTTAATACCCTCCATGGCTTCTCCGGCTTGGGCATTCTGTTCTGATTGGCTGGTTCAGCCAATTTCCTCTCTGTCCATTTGGATTTGGTCTGGGTTGATGGAGGAGGTCGCGAGTGAAGCGTCCTTGGCTGCTGCCTGCTTGCGGGCCTTCTGCACCTGTTTATGTAATTTGGGTGAAACTGGGTCTATGAGGACGTAGCGCCCAAACCTCTCCCCAGAGGTAAGCGTGGTTGGCGTCACCATTTTTCTGAAGGTCTCTTCATCTTCATCTATAGCATCATCACAAAATTCCAGGGCCAAGATGCCCTCCTTCATGGGGCACACATGTTCCTTGTGCCCCAGTGAGGTGCAATGGTTGCAGATGGGCGGTGCACGTTCTGGTGTGTTGCAGAAAGGTTTTTACACTATCTCATCTGGGAGGTGAAACACAACGGTGCGTGGGATTTTGTTAGGTCTGCAGCCATGTCAGGGATTGGGTTAATCACGGCGATTGCTTTTCCTGTGCACAGGTTCAGCATCAGGTGGAATCGCTGCAATTCTAGTTGTTTGATTTCTCCATAGCTCTGAAGGCCTATTCAAAGTTCTTCCTCAATTAGTTTGTGGGGGAGGTTGGTGGGGAGTGAGTCAAATAAGATGAACAAAGTGTTTTCTTTGTTTCATCTGGTGCGCATGGTGTGCACAATTCATTTGCCCTTGGGATGTGCAATTTTAACACAGACTTTTGCTGCGGCATCTGCGTCTTCTTTACTTTCAAACCCATATTGATCCAGCCATGGTGGATGGTGTGGGTGGTAACATATACCATATGGGGGAAGAGGGAGGCCTGTGCATCGCCTACCTTTTCCAATAAAGTTGGGGATTCTACTCCTAAGAAAAGTCGGAGCCTGTGTTCCACTTTTGATAGGGGCTGAGCATATTGTATTTCCATATATTGGTTTTGTTTTGTGGTAAATTCCACAAACCCGGGCATTGTTTGGGTTGGGGTTTTTGGTGGCGTTGGCTCCTGATCCCCCTCCAGGGCGTTTTTTGCCCTTGGGTGCACCGTTTTGGCCATTGCCCTATATGACTTTCACCCAGTTTAGTCGGGTTTTGTTGAATTCGCTCATATCACCTGTGTTATTATCAAAAATTTCTGTTCAAATTGAATCTTAGTAACTGATCATATTGTTACAGGAAAGAAAAGCTTTTATTGTGCTATTTTGATATACTGTAACTTTCTTTATAATTAAAGGTTATTGAGAATATCTAAGAAATATCCCCTATGCTTTGAAAGTCTAAAGAATAAATTTTTGATATATTGCATAGTTTGTATTTTTTTATTGCGAGGAAGGCTGACCATGGGACAGACACTTCCAAATTTGACCTGAAAGAGACAAAACTTAGTAACAAGGGAAGGCACCCCAGAGACGCGATGCTATCTCTTGTTGCCAACGGGAACACCACTTATGGGGAGTGGGAGGGAACGTGTGAAGGGGCCGTAGCCACAATTAAACACGTGTGGAGGAAAGGGTCTGATTTGATGAACCAAACTGGGAACCAGGAGGAGACCAGCTGTCGGCGACATGGTGGGAGTATCCAAACATCCACGCCTGAAAGTGGTCCAACAAATGAGACTAGAATCTGTGGACAGCTTCTGGGAGGATGGGGGTGGAGCCTCTGATGGCATCTAAGACAATAGTGTGGATAGTCCACATGGCGATTGCAACCACCAGAGCATGGAGGGAGGGTGGAAGGGGGAGGCCATTGATAAAGCAAACATATCTCTTGACAGACTGAAGGGATGTGTTTGATCCTGGCCCAGCAGACGTTGAACTTCGCGCCATATCACTTTAGAGATAGGATACTTCTCCAGGCGGTGGAACAGCGTTCCATAATGGCCACACACGATGCAGGATGAGTTTAAAGCGTTAGAGCGCTCAGCCATATGGTACACCCACCTCAGGCAGCGCCACACATGGGAACAGATTTGAGGCTGCAACAGAGGATGGTGTGCGTATTTCCAGATAGTTTTTTGGGTCTCAATGGAGTAAGGGATGTCCATTATGTCCAGGTATTCCACCCTGAATAGGACATGGGGCCGTGTGGGGATCACGCCATCTTAGATGGGTAGCCCCTGTACCTCTTGTGTGAACTGAGGAGAGGGGCGGCCTCTCTGGGCTGTGTGTTTGCTAACACAAATTCTCCACTCAGCGCTCCGCATGGAGAGGAGAATTCGTTTGTAGTGGGTTTTAGTCCCGTGAGGACCTGTGGCCGATGGGTGTGAAGCCAGGTATTTCATCAGGGAGTGAGGGTTCGATGGATTGTTGAGGCCCAAGGCGTGGGAGAAGTTGAAGCGGGCCACACGGTACCAGTGTTGGGAGGGGAGCGTAGGGGTGGTGACAGCCGCAATCCAGGTGCCCAGGATTTTGGCAGCATGGGCTTTGAAGTCAAGCAGGCCCATGCCTCCGAGATGATGAGGGCCAAACATGACCTCTAGCCGTACTGGTGGTGGGCGGCCTGACCAAAGCCATCCTTGCAACAGGGCATACAAGGATTTGAAAAAGCTCGGGGAGAAGGGGATGGCGTGGGCTCCAAATCAGACTTTGGAGAAGAGCATAGAGTTGGCTAAAACAACCCTGCCAGTAAGGGAAGTAGGGTGGGCTCTGAGGGAGTCGATGCGCTTCATCACGTTGTCTAGAATATGACTCTCCATTACTGCTGATGCGTACCCGCCTGCCTCCACCCACACGCCCAGATGGCGGACTGGCCCTATGGTATGGCGTGGCATGAAGGGGAGCACCAGTGGGGCGGTGTGGGTAAGCTGGGAGGGCGAGCACGTGTGCGAGAAGATGGGCCAGGCTGGGCACTGGTTGCTGGAACCCAGCAGGTTTGATACTGACCAGGGAGGATAATTCAGTTTTGGAAGCGTTCAGTGCAGCATTACTTACCCGGTTTTACTCCTGGATGAGAGCTTCAAGTGCGCGTGCATCTTTATTATTAGATGCCCCAACCACACAGTCATCTGCAAATGCCATTATTTTGACTGGGGCTTGGCCTGGCACATGGACCCCAGTGAGTTGGGCATTCACGTTTCGAAGTAGTGGGTCAAGGCTGAAGTTGTATAAGAGTTGGCTAAAGGGGGTCCCCTTGTCGCAAGCCCCTTTGAGGGCGGACTACTTCCATTAGGAAGCCTGGGCCACGCACTGCCATTGTTGCAGATTCCGTGAGCAGCATCACCCAGTTGATGAAGCGAGGGGGTAAGCGGAATTGATGGAGGCAGTCCCTGAGGTATTCCCAGTTTACTCTATCATAGGCCTTCTGTTGGTCCAAGAATATAAGTGCTCCAGAGGCTGTGGACTGACACGCATTAGCCACAGAGTGCACGTTATCCCAAATCGACCTTCTGGGTATGAAACTGATTTGTTCTGGGGAGATGGTTTTAGATGCTACAATCCCTAAACGGTTAGCCATAATTTTTGTTAAAATTTTTGTATCCGTGTTAGTTAAATTAATGGGGCGCCAGTTGGCTAAGTCTAGCTTGTCCCCTTTCTTGGAGAGTGTGATGGTGAAGGCCTCTTGTCCTCCTGGTAGGAGGCGCGTTTCCAGAAGGCTCTGGTTAAGTGAGGCAAGCAGTAGTGGGGATATATATTTGAAGTACTTTTTATAGAATTCATATGGAATGCCATCTGGGCCTGGGCATTTCCAGTTTGGTGCACTGCGGATGGCTGTCTCTAATTTTTTCGAAGTAATCAAATTCATTAATTCTGGGTATTGGGAAACGGTGCAGATGTGGGTTCAGTCGAGAAATATTGCCACTTTGGCTGGATGAATTGGATCAGATTGGTATAACTTGGAATAATACTTTTGTGTTTTGATTGCCACTTCGGCTGGCATATCTGTGATGGAATCATCCAATATTCACACCTGTATGCAGGCCACACTCTGGAATGGTGCAAAATTTTTTTAAAAAATATACGATGCACTTGTCGCCCTCTGTAATGCATTTGGCCCTGTACTGAACCCAAACCTGATGTTTGTGTTGCCTTTTGAGCGCGTTGAGGTGGGCAGCTGCCTCCGACCACTTCTGGCCCCATGCAGGGCTGTATCCTGTGGCTGGGATGTTGGACTCCAGGTGTGCCAACTCTGTCAGAGCGCGCGAGATGACGGCCAATGTGGCTCATGAGCGTCGCGAGGAGAGGTGGTGAAAGTGGCGGATGGTATTCTCTATGAAGGCTGCCCATGTGGAGATGGGATCCGTGCAAAATGGTATAACAAACTCTTTTGCCAAAGTTGCTGATTCCACCCAAGTGGAAAATCCTGGCGACGCAAGTTTGGGAGGGCGGAGTTTGAACCAATGTGGGGCCTTAGCCACTGTGACAGGTAGGTGGTAGGTTATTGAGACCAGCCGGTGGTCAGAGAATTCAATTTTTGTTGTTTTGAAGTAAGAAATGTGGAGTTAAAATTTCGCCGGCCTAAGGATAAGGTCTATGTGGGTCATGGACCTTATTTGGCCGTTGTGGATGTGGGCTCACATCATGTTTTTGAGCAGCGGGGCTCGCCGTGGCAGCGCATCCATTAACCCAAGGGTGGCCTTTAGAACGCGAAGTTCTATGTGACCATGGGGGGCGTGGGAGGAGGAAGGCCAACGGTCCGTTGGTGTGTTTAGCCAACAGTTCATATCAGCAACTATGAAAGGGTCTGGGGGTAACGGGAGATATTTGACCAACAAGAAAAATCCTGATGTTCTCATGCACAGGTTGGGACGTAGATGTTAATGATAGCATGTGCCACATCTACCCTGCTAAAGTGTTAACAAGGACTCGGCCATTGAGGAAGGATTTCAACAATAAAAATTTGAAAAAATTGTTTTTCCAAACTAGCACCCCACAGTGCTCTGACCAAAAGGATAGGGATGGGAGGAGCATAATTTCCAAGCATCCTTGGAACCTCGCAGACAGTGGGACTCCTGGATGGCCAGGATATCCACGGATAAATTTTTTTGTAAAAAACTCAGTTTCCTAGCCTGGGACAGCGAGGCCTTGAGTCTAGCGATATTCAACGTCCCTAAAGTGAAGGTTTCCCCCATCACACCTTAGGTGCAAGGGGGTGGGCACCTGGGCCCACTAGCCTCCTCTAGATCCCCACAGGCCTTCACGGCAGTTCAGGTGTTTGCAGCAACGCTATTGGTAGTTTTGTTGATTTTAGCAGAAAGCTTTGCGTTGGCTTTTGCCTTTGCTTTTTGTTTCCCCAACGTCGAACAAATTTTTTGCGGTGCAGATGAGTTCAGTGCACCATTGATTGGGTCAAAAAAAATTTCAGGTAGGTTGGAAAACAAGTTGGTTTTGACCAGAGCTTGGTTGCAAAGATCGGGTAAAATTGAGTCACCCATCAGATCCTCAGATTGGGTGGCCCAATCGGCATGGGCTTCCCAATCTGATTGGTTGATGGATTCCCAAGTTGCTTCCACCGCGAAGGTTTCAATGTCCTCCTGGCATTGGAAGTGTGGGATAGCAGTGGCAACCTTGGCCGCTTCCTTGGCCATGGCCCTGTGGGCCTGCTTGGCCTTCTTCCGCTCTTGCAGGGATATAGGCTTTACCAGTAGGTAGCAGCCTTGTGCTCCCCACGGGAAAGCCTCTTTGGTGCTTGCGGTTGGTTCATAGTGCGCCTCTCCACTGGCCATGGCCGCCTAGGGGTGCTCTTGGAATGTGACGCCCTCCTTGATGGGGCATGCATGTGCCTTATGGCTGAACGCATCACAGTGGGTGCAGATTGGGGGCGCGCTGTCCACAGTTACCTGGAAAGGGTGGGTGGTATGCCCTTCAATATTGATATATGTGGAGTGCAGGATGTGGGTTAGGTCTTTTGCTATCTCCTCAGTTGGGGTCAGAACTGCGATGGCTTTGCTGGTGCACAGGTGTGGCATCAGCGTGAAGCGTTGCATCTCAAAAGATTTTATTTCGCCATAAACGGTGAGACCATCTTTCTGGTGCTGCTCCAAAATGGCAAAAAGTCAAACGTGAGGAAATTTTGGTTGGATTTTGTCCATCTGGTGCATTTAGTTTCGATGACCTGTTGCTTTTTGGGGAGGTCAATCACTACGTGCACTGCAGCAGCTTTGTCTGCTGCCTCCTTGTTTTTGAAACCGAGGTTCAGCCAACTGTGTGACATATAGTGAGGTGCAACGTACACCGCAGTTGGGAAAAAAGTGTGCACATCCCACAAAAATATTCCCATAGAGCTGCTTGTTGGATGTCCAGAAACACATGGACTCCATATTCCACCAACAAGAGTGGTTGGGAGTGTGGTGTGTTAATGTACTGGTTGCATCACGCTTGCCAAGCAAGGATTTATGGAGAAATAGTGACCGCCAGTTTTTTATATTTTTTTCTATTCCGCCAGTTTCTCTGGGGCGTTTTCAAACATTTGAGGCCGCGGGCCTACCACCTGCTCCTCTTACCTTAATTGCCCAACTGCTCCCTGACATGGGCGCAGACTATTTTCCTCTGTGAGATTATCAAACTAGAAATTATACTTAAATTGAATAAGTTTCAAAAGTGATTGCAACGAGAGAGAAAAGTTTTGCATAGTTTGTATTCAATTTAATTTATATTTTTGCAACATATTTTTTATTAAAATTTATAAAGGCAATATTGACTTTTATTTCATTGAAGGCCTGGACCAGCATATCAACTTCTAAAAGTCATATTGCTCATACTAGAAATCCTTGATCTTCTCAGGAAACAAAAAAATTCATAATTCTGGCAACTAGCCACTAAATTGAAGCTTATCCATAGTTTCAATTGTAGCTGCTTAAACTACATCGTCTTACTATTCACAATACACTCCACGTTTTCTCTTTTAATCTGGGTTGTTCCTAGTAATTGGGACCAGGTTTTATAATAAATATCTGCAAAATGATTTAATTAGTGACATAGAAACACAATAAGTACATATAGTATTATTTAATGCTACGTCATAAGAAATTTAACTGATAGCTTATGTCACAATATAGTGACAAGGGATTTATCCAAACTTCATACAATCCTCGGATATGCATAATCATTGCTTTAATGAGACTTATGTATTGCTTTAAAGGATATGGCTTTACCGCTATAGACTTCTCCTAAGGTTTTAATTCATAAAGACCTTTGTTATTATTCCTCACACAGTTAAAAGAGCCACATGAAAAAAATGAAAGTGTGTTTGAACTTAGGAAACAGGGAGTTCAGAGATAGCAGACTTAAACAATGGAGGAAGTGGATTCTATCAGGAAGCAAACAACAAAGGAGGACAGCGCTATAAATTTTAAAATGATCCATCTAAGGCAGATTGTAATAATCAGAGATAGCCAATATCCAATTGCCATGTAGCAACGCCAATCATTGGCAATAAAAGCCCAAAACACAGTTAGAAACTTAGGCAAGTTGATATTTAACTTTTAAACTTAAATATAAATTAAAACATTTTAATAGTCCTAACTCTTTTTAATTGGCGAATTTTAACCATAAGAAGAAACTCAGATAAATGAATTAAGTTCCTCATAGACATCTTTTATACCTATTTGAGAAATGAAAATGTGCAAAAATGTAATGATAAAAAAGCTTTAAAATAGATGTATATATCTGCTATGTCTTAAACTTATAAGTTCTCTTTTTAGAAACAATAGAACAACTTTCTTTTTTTTAAGCACTAGGAGGTTAAAATCCAAAGATGGATTCACTAAATTTTATTAAATTACACCTGAGCTCCTCAGGGCCTTAGGAAGGGGAATAGATGTGTGGAATTTTGAGAAAGGGTGTGGAATGATCTTCCAGAGATAAGAATCATATTGAACTGAACAGTTGGTAGTTTGCAATATGGTTATATTTTCAGGGCCATCTCAAGTGATCCTAAAATGGGTAAGCATGTGTGGCAATGTCCACAGGTGAGACTTGAAAGCAGCATGACTATACGTATTAAGGAAGTCTATATCATTATGGTAATTGCAAGAACTTTCAGAGAATGGTGGCATTTGAAGAGTGAGCGGTCAAACATTATTTCCTAATCTAGATGCCCAACCCAAGATTCTGCCTGAAGGAGTTCAGATACATTGCTCCAGAAGGGGGAGATGCAAGGGGCTTTTGGGGAATTGGTGAAGGCGGGTATCAATCAGCTTGGCACAATTTTGGCAGTTTTTGTGCTGGAAGGTGGGACTGATTTAATTGTCTGTCCTTTAGAGCAGTGAAAAAATGTCACACTAATTTGAAATTTTTGCTTAAAAATTAGGGTATTTTATGTCGCCAAAGAACATTAAAATCACATTTCATAGTAGATGTAGAAGCTTGAGGAATTGAGGGTATAATGGAGGCCTGTTCAGTGGGGTAACTAGGAGAGAGCAATCTTATTGGTGTGGACAAGGGTTTGGCGACGGGGCTGATGCCAGCACCACTTCTTCATTATAGAAGGTATGGTACACTCACGCCATTCCCCACTTGAGGGTAAGGAGGGCCTGGTTCCAGTATGTGCTCAAGTTGAAATCGAGGTGATGAACTAGTTGGTTAGTTAGCCACTCTCAAGTTTCTGTTGGCAAGGCTCAAAGGAGTCCCAGGGAGGCTGATAACGCCTGGCGTAGGTCCAGAGCCACTGAGAATTAGAGTTGTGTCCTATCATATGATTGGCCTGAGGAATCAATTAGTATTATGGTGGCATGAGCCCTAGTGTCTAAGAGACTCAGGCCATCTTTTCTGCGTGGTCAGGTTATTGTAGTTAGAGTGGTGGGCTGGTGGTTGAATACCCATATCCAGCATTGGAGGATCACGGATAACCTTAAGCAGAAGCTTTTTGTGAAGGAGAAAATATGGGCGAGTAACCAAACTTCTAGCAGAAAAATGTTAGCCATATAAACCATCCCTGGGGATGATTTTCCACCAGTTCCAGCTAGCTATTCAGTAATTCATTGCTTTCAATATAAAGTCCTCATTATTCTTGATGGTGACCCCTTGGTGGGTAGTAAAAACACTTATATGGCAAAAGTTATAGCTGGTGGGTTCTAGGCCAAATGGGAGGTGAAGGATGGGATATTAACTTGTATCATTATGGTTTTTATATTGTTATCGTTCGAGTTAGGTGCCTTAATGTAGAGGTCAAGGGCCAAAATGGTGATATTTGGGTCATTTTTACAAGCTAAACAGCTGCTGTGTCATTGGCAAAGGCTTTGGTGCATGAGGGGTTTTCTGGGAACCTGATCCTCAATAGCTTCCTTGAAAGATTCTCTAAGATAAAATGAGCCTAAATGTTCCTAAGAAGGGATAGATCATCATTAATCATGACCTTTAGCAAAAAAACCCAGAAACTAATTTGGTTTAGGATGAGTAAAAGATCTGCTCTGAAATGGATGTCTGATAGCATTTTTATAATGTTAATGTCACAATTGTTAAATCATCCCAACTAGAGAGACACTAATAAAAGAAGAGGGTGCCCTTGAGAGGTGTTAACTCTTTAAGAAGGCTTCCTGAGGCGAGTAACCTTGAGGGAATGGAAGGAGAGTCATTAGTGCATTTGGATACCAACCTGAAGATTGCAGGTTCAATTCCCTTTCCTGCCCTTTGATCATTTAATCAGGTACCGCTGAAGAAAGTTATTGGCGGTTAGTAGGTCTAAAAACATCAGACCTTACCATGGAGTAACCAGAAAAATCTATGTCTGAGCAGGAGGTGGAAAACTTCTTCAATGGAGTTGAACCTGCTCAAGTTACATGATGATGCTTTCTCTATATCTCTCTTTTGTTAATGTCCATCACCTGGCCAGCTTGCCTTGAATAGATATGAGGTGAGTAATCTTGACCATGGTAACATTTTTTCTGGAATAGATTCCAGGCCCCTCTTGAAGGGGGACGCAGAAAGGGCATGCAATGAAATGGGCTGGTAGAATCAGCTCACTTCTTCAGGAACTTTGATTGAGTAAGTTGAACTTTGCTCACTTCTCACGCTTCTATTGGTTTTAGTATTCTTCTCCCAATATGTAAGGTACATCCTCAATGGAAACATGATAGGTACACGTCTAGTGAAAAATGAGAAATTGTATTATATAGGGTGGGTTTTTCAGGATGAGATCCCTACTGGTCTTAGTTTATACGTTGCCAAGGTATTACTGGTAGGGAGGTAGCCCCACCGAGATTTTGCACTAAACTTTTCTCTTGTTAAATGTTTTAGAACATGGGATAAATAAGATAAATCATAGAAAATAAACAGCTCCCATAATACAAATTTTACCATTTTTTAGATCCTAATGGAGATCCAAAAAAGGCCTCAAAAGACGCTGCGCATTCAGGAATCATCATACAAGAACTAGAGAACGTGAAGACCATGTATCAGAAAAGTAAAAATAACTTAGGAGGCACTGTGTCCTACTGAAACTATGTCCCAAAGTGTCACACTAATAAAAGATCTTTTTTATTTCAATTAATCTAAAAATATATCGCATTTAGTTTTTTGTTTGAATATTAGTAAGTTATTTTTAGGATTTTCCTTCCTTGATATGAACAATACTCTGAATTTAGGCTCCCCAATGATAGATCTTTTAAGTATCTTCAGCAAAAAAAGTTTATAATTTTAATTAGACCCACAAACTCTGATGCCTAATAAAAATTATGCTTTCTGATAGGTTTTTTGAGTTTTTCTGTAAAAACTTAAATCACTATTGGACAATGTCCCAGTCAAGGTACCATATTTTCAAACTAATTAAACAATATATCTCGTAATAATGTCATCATCTGAGTCAAAACCTTGTCAATTTCTCTATGTAAACTTAACATTATTAATCAAGTTATTATGTAACTACAACTGTTGATTTTAAGAAATACATGCTGAGAGTAATCACATAACTGCTACCATTATATGGCTTTATTGGAATCGTTTTAATTCAAAATATAATCTAGCTGGACACAAGGTCCAGTTATACCCTCAATTATGAGGAACTTTTTGTAAAGGGCAATATGACTGCTATGATTTTCCTATACTAGCAGGGTGGGTGTGATACAAAACAAACCTAAACTTTGAAAAATAATGTTTTTACTAAAAATCTCAGTGTTGAGGCAAAAGTGAGAAAATAGATAACCAAAAAGAGGGCTTATTTGCATATATGGGAAGCTAAGTACCTGGGACGTTGGCAATTAAAAACTACACATGATTAAGGGAAAAGTACCTGAAGGTTTGCAATCCTTCAATAATGGCCATCAATTTAATTTTGTTTTAAACAGTTGCTAATATGAAATCAAGTAGGTACCACAAGATTTAATAAGTTAATGTAAATTTTCTGAGCTTTAATAGCAAGAAGTCTTTTAGGTCAAAACCATGTACAGCCTTAATTGTTTTTATTTATTTGAGGCAATCCAACCAGGGGACATACATTACTGAAAAAGAGAAAGAAAGTATCGACATGAAACCTGAGCAGGGCCAACTCTGTCGTAGAAAGTTTTTTTCACCTCCAGATTGGGACTCAGATTTTTCTGGTTACGTCATGGGTTAGGTTTTCATGTTATTATACCTACTAACTGCCAATAGCTTCCTTCAGCTGGCACCCCAATCGATGTGCAAAGGGTGGGAATCGAACCCACAACCTTCAGGTTGGTAGCCATACGCCCTACTGACTTGCCTCCACCCCCTAGCCTTAATTGTTTAGTATATTTCAAGTGTTATGATGGGCTTTTAGAACCTTATCTTAACAATTCCCCTTGAAGATAGAGGATTTGGTATGCAGAAGAGGTTGTAGTGGCAAAGGTATGGCGGCATTACAAGTATAGGTGTGGTTACAAAACATAAGTGATGCGGCAAGGGCACTGAAAGGAGTTTGGAAGAGGAGGAGTTGCAATGGATGGCATTTATACTGGGAACAACAAAGGTGAGCTTAGTTAGTGCAATGAAATCAAACCCAACGAACACAACAGAGGAGGCATGCAGGCACTTGGAAGAGTACTCTTCATAAAAGCTAAAGCCATGATGTTAGTTTAGTGTAATGGGAAAAATATCCTCTATGAGATTCACATGCTAATGGAGAGAGTTAGGCCAAAGCAAAAATAATAATTAGAAATGATGTTTTATTTAAGATCTCCAGTGGTAGGGAAAAAGCGATCAAAATATATAAACAAGATGTTTATTCTTTTTGCTGAAAGGGAAGCTTTATATATGGGACATTGGTTGAATATAACCTCTGTATAATTGAGGTAAACATTTTTCAAGGTTTGCTATACTTAACTAAGTGTCATTATATGGAAACTTTGCCAACAGTTGTCAAAATGATACTTTTTGATACGCACCTAAAATTCATAATTATAGATAGAATTTAGTGAGCTATATAAGAATGAGAAGTTTTTGAGTCAGGACCATGTACATATATGAACCATTTGTACGCTAAAAAATCCACTATAGGTAGAAAAACCCAAATTTTGATCATAACTTTCCTATAGTCCTTCCTCTGCTGAGCCCATTACTGGATTTGATAAAATCTTCACTATTTTGTACGCTCTCACGTTATATCACAAATTTAAAAAGTACAGCCCTACATCTTCAAAGAATAGTTTGCCAAATAGCCTATTACAAAATCTGCACTCCATGTGTTGGGTATCTATGAATATCCTTCTTTATCTTGAAAATTAGGAAAGTATATTGCTAAATCACAAAATAGCAAATTAGAGTTTCCAACAAGTGGCATAAGTAGACACTAGAATAAAATGTTTTTTATATATAAGACTGCTTCCTAAATAAAGTCATCTTTTATAACTGAGTTTGGTGAAAAAAACCTTAACCACTAAGATCAAAATTAAATTGAGTCCCTTGAACCAGAGGTTTTCAGAACCTGATTAAGCTCTATATATATATAATACAATATAGATTTTTTAAAGCCCAAGGGTCTCCCACATGACCTGCTGAGCCTCAAGAATCTCATGGCCCCAATGGACTACATAGATCACTTGAATCCTGCGGGTTTTCTGGTTTTCTGGTCTCCATAGAGAAAGAACTCCCCAAGCCCTCTGGAGATAAAGGATTTTTTATAATCCTGTCCATTCTTACTCTATAAGTACTGCCAGACTACCTGGTCTCCCAAACATTGAGGTCACACTAGAAAGAAGGCTCACAAGGAATCTAAGGGACCCCAGACAACTAGACCCTTCATCTCTAGTGATACCAGGGACATTATATAACTTGCATGTCACCCATCATGGACTTTTAGAATAATGATAATTTTGCTTTAATCTGTGGTTTTAAAGTGAGGCTTACCACGATGGAAATCTTCATGATACTATTGTGACACTGGAACATGTAACTAAAGAGATTAATGATATAAAGTTTCGCAAGAATCACCAATAAAGGTTTGGAAAAAGTGGAAGAACAAATGGCGGTATCTAGAAACATATCAATAGTTTAGAGCCTAAATGAAGCACAATGAATTGAGTGAAACAAGAAACTAAAGATTTATAATCACCTAAGAAACATATGTTTCAAAAGCCTCTGTTGGTTTTTCAATTTACTTTATCCAACTTATCTTAATATTATAATTAGTTGATGCCTGTCTTATCACCAAATATTATATAGGAATTAAAGACTCTTTATTTTTTGTTGAATTTAATGATGGGAATAATCTCAAGATTCATACCATTTGATGGGTTATTAGGAGAAATTGGCAACAATGTTTGCAGGTATATTAACAGTTGACTGATAGCCAATTAGATGTATTCCAAACTTGGATTATTTGAATAGGAAGCTGACTAAAAGGGAGATTTTTTGGAGCTAAGGATATTTATATTGCTTAAATTCAAAAAGTTTGTTTTAGCCTGTGAAATGTGGCCTGCCATGGTTTGGTAATTTTGTTCCATTACCTAAGCATGGCCGCCATCTTGTAAAGGTTAATCTATTGGGGCTGGCTAGAGACATTTGTACATGCTGCTTTGTTTTTAGGCCCATAAAGGTTATAAAGTAGTAAGCAATGGATGCCAACTGGGTAGATGAGTAACAAAGAGTTTGTTATCACTGTGTTGGGATTTTCAATAGTTTATGTGAAGCCTTGACTTTGCACTTCCAACTTTTCTAATATTCTAGTTTATTTTGAGATATAATTTAATATATTTTCTGCTAATTAATTTATTAGGCTTTGTGCCCAAACTTATCTATTCAACTTAAACTACATAGCATCAAGAAATTATTAACGCCAAATTCACAACTAAATGGATTTGATACCATAATTTTCTCAGCGCTTCACCAACCAATGGGATTATATTAGCATGACAATATATCCATCAGTGTCATAGCAACATATAAATGGCAGACTTTATTCAAGAATTGCCTCGCCCCAGTGATACCCATACTTATCAGATATATGACCTTGTTCATTAGCTTCCCCATAAAAGGTTAAGATTCAATATCCTAATCTACCTCGAAATTTTTACCCAAAATGTTTCCATCATTTAGCATATTCTTGGTTTTTCTGGCACTTTTATATAGTAGCACCTATTAATAATTAGATATCATCTCACTCATTTATGTCTATTTTAATTTGGAAGTCCTCTTGGGACTGGTGAACCTTTATTTAGAAGTTCTCAATATAAACAAATCACAATCAACCATCCTATAAGGCCAAAGAGCATAATTGTTTTAGTATATTTATAAGGCTTTCTTTAAAATGATCGCAAAATGCAACAAAAACTAATAAAATTGTAGCCATTAAAGGACCAGCTATCACCGAATCTTTCCCATATTTATGAAACTGTTGCTCTCTGACAGGTGTTTCTGAGACTACCTATTGAAGACGCACCTTCAAAAGATGAATCATTACATCAATACCAATAATATGAGTGTAAACTGATGGGTCCACTCAAAAAAGTACTTGAAGAGATTAATCTTATTGTAAACCACTATAATTAAAGATATGAAGAATATATTTCTTGCATTTTGACCAAACTCAGACCAACCAGTAATATTTTTTAGGATATTATGGAGCTAATGAGCCAGTTTTCTCCAAGCTAGACGATTATGGGTTGAACTAGCATCAAAGGGATTCCTAGTGGAATTATTCCTGCACTAGCTTATAGCACTTTGTCTCTTAGCAGGAATATACCTTCATTAAGGCAATAATAATGCAGTTGAATTTAAAAAATAATAGGAGATGGTTAAATCAAGCGTGACTTATTGTCAGTTAAATCACATGTTTTATATTGCATAAAAGTGTTTCAGAGAATAAAAAAGTCTGATGTCATACAAGAAATCCTGGTTCATTCTCAGTAGAATATTTAATCAGGGTTTACTAATGCCCACACTCCTTAACAAAATAGCCCCATTGTGGGTAGTAGGGCTTCACCAAACCTGCAGCGGGATCTTGGGAATTAATACGTGATGCCTCCTCATCCCAACTGAAGTTTAGTCCAAACAACTAAGTGGAGACCACCCCTTGTATAGTCTTGAAGGGGGTGCCACAAGGTACAAATATTTCTCGCCAAATGATTGAATTAAATATTAAGTACTTGCATCACAGGTTTATCTTACCTGGTATTAACCCAACATCTGTCATAAAGTTAAAACAAGGTGAGTTTTTAGAGCTCTGATAGGTCAAAAACCCATATTTCATAATTAGGCTTAAAGCTTATAGTGGATTTCAAGTCATAAATACTTCAAGGCCCTGAGTTGCTTTAAATACTCAGTAGTGAGATCTTAATAGGGTTCTCTTTTTGACCCCTCACTTGATTTTATAAAAAACTTTTTTACTCAAAATTTTCTATTATCAAAGTTTTCTACTTTTGTTCATATTTGGTTTTGAACCCCCTAAATTCATATTAGCAGCTGAGAGTATTGATACTATCATCCTGTTGTATTGTTTGAAAACTGTGCATAAAGCACCATGATAATCTTTAAAGCCAGGATTCTAACACTTATCTAGTCAATACTTAGTATTCTTTATATTATACAAGGGTGTATGCTCTCAGCATGGACCAATTCTTGGAGTTAGCGCATACCTGGGAACAGATCAGTATTCACTTTCCTTGATTTTTACTGGATAAAGTAAAGTAGTCAAAAGATAAATATAATCATGAGATAAAGTTTAGTTAGGGATAAGGTATAATAATCTGATATAGTAATTTTTCCCCATAGTTAAGAATGTTATTGGAGGTGGGTTATCAGCCCAGAGGATATACTATTGGAGCAATTTGATATTGATTTAAACTGGATTTGTTTAACAAAGCTTTTCAGTATTAAAATTCTTTGTGCTAATCAAGTTGATGTCAATATTAATTTTTAGGCCATAAGCCCACTAAAGATTCAATTAATTGTTACAAATAAATATAGGTCATGGGTTCCTAAATTATTATTCTCAATAAAAGCTTAAAGTTGAGGCTTCATACTACTAGGGCAAATCCTGACACTGCCACCTCAAAGCCTTGGCTGTGAGTGTTAGTGATTTCACTAAGGTCAGCAAAGCTTTTTAGTGTCCCAAACTATCATAGTTGGCCTTGATGTGATAGCCCAAGGTATTTGATTTATTTATCAGTCTGGAGAGAAAAATCTGGGTTTCAGTCTCATAATTTGTAGGAAATAAGTTGTAGGATAAAGTATTTCATTTTCCTAAAAAACTTAATTTTGAGAGGCGGAGATCCCTATGTTTGGTAATTTTACTTAGCTTAATAATGGCAACCTTAGTTTCAGTGTTGGGATAAAAAAGCTGAGTGTGAGTATAAAAGGTAGGCAGCTTAAACTTTAGTTAAATCAGAGTTTGGCATTGTGGTTCTTAAAGCGTTACACGTTCTTATTAAGATAGTCAATAGCTTCAGCTGGAGAGTTGAGGTAGACAAGGGACAGAGAAGTGCAAGAAGCACACTGATATTTCTGGCAGATTGGAGCAACGACAAGGTAGAAGGGTACAAAAGGGATATTGACAATAAAGCAACATAAAGCAGCCGTATGGATATACTCCACAAACCTGCGGTAGAACCCAAAACTGCTCCAGAGATGGAGGAAGAAATCCATCACAGATAAGAACTTGGTAATCTCCTCAGAAAGTTTGAGGGTGAGCATGTGTACAAGGGAAGGCTTAGTAAAATGAGGCCAGTCCATTACATCAAGGTTTAAATTGAGTAGTTTGGTAAAAAATGGCGGCAATTATATATGGTTAGGCATCCTAGGTCAGTAAAATTGGCCTGGACATATAAATCCTTAGATCCAAGCTAATTTTAAGTGAAATTTTCTCACGGAGTAGGTTTTAATAACTTGCAGCCAACACAGCTTGAATTACAGAATTAAATCGAGGTTCATGGTATGAAATGATAAAAGTAATAGCCAAATGGCCAAGGGAAAATATTGGAGGTGTTTGGTCAAGTTAACAGGTCAGGGATGAAAGGACTTTGTTTTTAGCCTTGCATAATTTTAAGGTGGCAGTTGAGCAGTCTATTTAAATAAATTTGACACAAGGATCATTTATTATACAGAAAAGAAAATGGTATCAACAGAAGATAATCTCAAATAGCAAATAGAGGGCATTTTAGTAGTGGAGTGAACAATTGTCACATTGGGATAGGTGTCAAGGTTAATCTCAGAGACGGTGAAATTCTGAGCTGGTGCCTTTTATTTCAAGGTAATTGAGAGTGATAGCATAGCTATCTGATTTGACAGAGGTGAAGCACACATTAATGAGAGTAGAGAACGTAATGGAAATCAAGGAGATAAATGCAGCTAGATTTTTCTCAAAAACTTCATGGTGTAAAGAGAAAAGGGAGAAATCATTTGGCAGGTAGGCAAAGGCAGGAGAAATTGAGCACAGCCTTACATTTTTGTTTTGAGACAGCTGGGTGGCGACTTTTTAAGATTATTTAATTTAGTATTGAGTTTTGTCAGGGAATTTTAATTCTCTGAGATTGGGTGAAATCTTAAAATTTTAGTCAAAATATAATATAAATAAAAGGGCCAGAATAAATTAAAATGGTAAGCGAGGGTGAATTGATCTTGAGGGCACTTGGCTCAGCTGGCCTAAGTAAAGTTTGGGGGTTTTTGGCCGCCTCCACCAAGGAAAATAAATTTGTTGCTGAAACATCTAGTTCAGCTAGACTGTTTGACAGCTGTAAGCCTCGGCTTTTGAAAACAAAATGGTAAGGCAGTCAGTTAAGTTTGGCTACTATATTTGCCTCATCAGGAGGCTCTGGCTCAGCTGCAAAATTAAACTCAAGATTTTCATAGACTTCAGCTTTAATAACATCTAATTTGCTAGATGTAACAAGCTCAAGTTTTTTATGGTGATCTTTAGCCAAGGATTCTGGAGAGGGCGTTGATGAAGTTGGTTTGACTGCTTAAAATTTGGCGTCAGAGCAGTGAGGAGCATCAGCGCAGAAAAATGAAGTGTTTGCAATGGCATTAATCACAACTTTAGATGTAAAAGACCTATTCTGCTCACTCCAACATTGGTGCACTCTCTCCTTACAGTGTTCAATTCCTTCATAGATGTAGGGATAGAAAACTGGATATCTGAGTTGGTTGCTTAATTTAATGGTAGACTAGAAATCAAAACATCCGATTTCTTTAATTATTTCTTTGTTGGTTTGGTAAATAACTTTTAATCATACAATAATTTTTTGTATTGAAACATTTCAAGTTAATTAGGTTCTGGTTGAGTTGATAATTAAATTTCTTTATCAACTTTTGTAGGAATGAGCATTTTTAAACTTATTAAGTAAATCATATTTCTGTTTAGTATAGTGGACCCTTTGGTGTACACTCATATTTTCCTCCACTTAAGGATTATTTTTTTCCGCTTAAATTCTTCAACTTGGTATTGATATATCTTCACCTGGTAGCTTCATAAGGTACTTGCAGAAAGAACCAGTTACAGGATTTTATGGATGTCAGAGAATCGGTTTTCTGGCGACAGTGGGCTCTGCTAGTCTGCAGGTCAACCAGTATGAAGACTGGTTGACGCTTGCCGTTTCACCTTAGGCATTGGGGCCAGCAGCGCTGGCTGACCCTTGGCATGTCACTTGCGCCATTTGTAGAATCCTCAGCCTAACCCCCAACCAACAAAAATAAACATAAACTTATATAAAGGGAGATTAGGCAAAGGGGATATTTTATGCAAGCACCAGGTATTTTTATGCACAAATGGGCTACTGTGCCCCTAACCAACCTCTTGGCTCATCTCTAGATCTTCCAGCCAACCAGTCTTTCTCTCTACAGCTGCACTTCTCATTTTCCTGGTGTTGGCCCTCTCATCCCCGTCCTTCCCAATGTCCAGATATCATTTTGGAACATTTTCAGCTTCAGTTACTGGTGGCTTTACAATTAATTATTTGAATCTGTTAATGAATTGGGATTCAACATACCAATTATACACCAAAAACATCCTTGACCACTTGGTAAACTCAGGATTTCTTAGCTTCTTGCCAATAAAAAACTTTTGATTCTCATAGTCGATCATTTGTGGAATTGCCTCTAACAGGCAATATTTGATTTTTATTAAGCACCAGAAACAACCTCAGCCGCCTCAAACTTGAAATCATTGGCTTTATGTGGCATACATAAATTACACAATTGGATTATCCACAGCTACTAGTTGCCAGTGATCTGTAAATCTAATTTCAGGCCAGTGATTGGCCCCAACTGCTTCTCACATCCAAACTTGGCGGAATAATAATCCAGCTCAACCCACCTTGTGGAGCAACTATCAAGCAATCTTATAAAACACCACAAAATTCAGTCATTGATCCATTCCGCCAGGATTGGCCATTTCCTCTTAAATAGCAATAATTCATTGGTGAAATCCATCTGGCTAAAATTTCAACATTTTAACCAATTAATCAGGTGGTCTTCCTCTTATTTTACAGCCTTGGAATGTGGGGCGGGAGTCCAGAGCTTGCCCCTCCCAACCACCAACAATCACAGAATCCTAACCTCCAGTTTGGGGTCACACCATCATGCTCTTCCCCTCCCCAGCCAACCTGGTGGCTCATCCCCTTCACCTCTTCACCAACCTGTCACCTACTCTGACACCAACCAGCAAAACCTCCTGTAGTGAGCACCACTGTCAGAAAATCACTTTTCTGCTGACAGTGGGCTCTTCTAGTCAGCAGGCTAAACGTTATGAAGACTAATTAACCCTTGCTGTTTTGCCTTAGGTGACAGGGCCAGTAGCTCCAGCTAAACCCTTGGTGTGTCACCTGCGCCATTTGGAGGTCTTTCAGTTTAATCCAAACCAACAATAATAAGCATATTTTTATATAAAATAAGTATATTAGGCAAAGAGAGATTTTTTGAAATGGAAGCACCAGGTATTTATATGTAAAAATTGGCTACTGTACCCCTCACCAACCTCTTGGCTCAGCACTGAATCTTCTAGCCAACCACTCTTTCTCTCTACAGCTGCACTTCTCAATTCCCTGGTGTTGACTCTCTTTCTCTGTCCTTCTTGATGTCTGAATAATATCTTTGGCTCATCCTCAGCCTTCAGTCGCTGTTGAGCCATATAATTGACTATATGAATTAGTATTTAATTGGGATTTGACTTAGTAATTATGCACCAGAAACATTCTTGCTACTTGGTAAACTCGGGTTTTTGGCTTCTTACCAATGACACATTTAGACTCTTCTAGTCAATCATTCAGGAAATCGCCTCTTAGGCAATATTTAAGTATTAATATTAGGCGCTTGAAATAACCTCAGACGCCTCAAAACTGGAATTATCAGCTTTCACCGGCATATAACAAATTACACAAACTGATCATCCTCAGATACTAGTTGCCAGTGAACCATAAACCTAATTTGGGCCGGTGATTGGCCCTGACCACTCCTTGCATCCAGTCATGGCTGAATACTGATTTGGCTCAACCCTCATTGGGGAGCAACTATCAAGAAATATCTAAAACTCCACAAAACTAAGTCAATGAGCCATTACGCCAGTATTTGACATTTCCCCTAAATAACAATAATCCATTGAAGGAATCCATTTGGTTAAAATTCTGACTTTTTATTTGATGGACCTGTTCCCTTGAATGCTAGATGATTATGAGTTGAACTAGCGTCAGCAGGCTTCCTGGTGAAATTCTTTATAAACTAGGGTATAGCACTTGAGCTCTTCTGAGCAAAAATTTCTTCACTAAGGCATTAATAATGTAAAATGTATTAGAAATTGACATGAGGGAGCTAAATTAAAGTATACTTTATCTAGTCAATAATTGGGGATATATATTATTTGAGGGGTATACTCTCAGTACCAGTTATGCCGCAGCTGTCCCTGCTAACGTCCTTTTCCGCCAGCAGCTCCATGGGGCGTTGGAGTTCCTTGTTGAGAGAATTCACATTATAATTACCCTTATGAGTTTGATAAAGTCGCAAAGTATGTAATTGAAGAGCTTGCAAAGATGCAGCTAAAACTTGGATGTTCAATTCCAACTATCATCAATCCCTCCAACGCTTTAAATCATTTACTTGTGTTCCAGCTCTCATCACTTTTGCTGATCATCAACTTGCTCCATATGTTGAGGCGATGGACACCACAGGCCTTATCAATGAAGAAAACCTATAACTCTACCTCCTTGTTCCACATGCTGCTGATGCCCCAACACCTATGCTGTCTGCCATGGTCTTCCAACTAAAGTGGGCACCATACAAAAATTTTCTCAAAGCTTCCTCACCATCAGATATGGTTTCCTAGGCTGATAACTTAGTGGCCATAAGATGGTTTTTTATTTTATGATACTTCCTTTGTTTGACTTATTTTCTAATAAAGATGTGTGGTGGATTCCCTTTTTATGGTTGGGCACTACTAGTGCTAAAAAGAGGGTATTCTTAGAGCAGATATCAACCTTTGATATCAGCGCATACCTTGGGATTAGATCAGGATTCACTATCCTGGATCTTTTAAATGATAAAGAGAAGTAGGCAACAGATATAGGTAATCACAATAAGGTTTAAGTAGGGATATGGTATGATAAACTGAAAAAGTGATTTATTCCTATATTGAAGAATAATAGGGAGATAAAAACTCTCTTTAACCGCTCAAAGTCACTTTTGAGCGATTTTAAATTTAAGTTTATTTATCCACAGCCATCTGCCCAAACCTATTCTTTGATGTCCTTAGCTCTGCCGCCTGCCACCCCAGTGTGGGGCAGCAGTGCACCCCCACTTAGCATTTTCCGCCCTGCAGGCAAGCGCGTTTGGACGGGCTCAAACAGCCCGCCCACTGCTTCCAACCGTTTTGTCCCCCCACGGGACTTAGCGCTCCACCTGGCGCGTGTCTACCCTTCTCGCCCCCATCCTCTCGCCCTCCCTCGCTCTGCTATTCGCTATTGCCTCAGAGTGGACTATGGTCGTTTGTTCCCATATGCCAATAAGGCAATTATTGACCTAGCCACTACAGCCTTTGCGCCAGCTGGCTTTATAGACTTCCGCCCTTTTAAGGGCTACTTTGACGTTGGGTTCCAATTTGAGGAGGATGCTGAAGCGACAGCACAAACTCCTCTAATTTATAAAAAAACCCCATTCCTACAACCTGTACTCGCCTCCCTTCAGACACCACGCTAGTGGTATCCTTTGCAAATCACCCATCCCACCTTCCACCCCAGGTTTTGTATGATCAGTTGGTCGCGGGGCTCATGGCTTATTGCACTCAGGCCAACCTCATCTTTGCCATTCCATCTGGTGCAGAACGCCTTGCTGCTCCTCGTGCAACAGCCACCATCATACCACACCACCCTACCATAGCCCAACAAATCCCACCCCACGCTAGTGTGGCTGCAGCGCCTGATCATTTCTTTTGGGCTCAGGTCGATAATGTTAGGCAGATTTGTTCCCTCTGCTTTGGCCTCGACCATGCAAAAAGAGCGTGCCCTAAGGCCAAATCCGCTGCTGCAGCTTCTGAGCCCCCTCTGGAGGTTCATTATGGGGCGCTTTGCTGCACCCTCCCACCCTCCAATCTCGTTCAGTGGGCCCACATGGAAAATCAGCTCCACCCAAAACCTCCATCCTCACTCTCCCACCTAAATCTACGCCAGCCAATCAGAGCAATGCTTGGACCAACATTCGCACCCAAGCAGCTGCCCATTCGCCCAATCCTACTCACTCAAATTTAAACGCCACTATTCCAGTGAACCAAAATCCATGGGATCTATTGTCTGAAACTGACGAATCAGGTAATGTCCTCATTAGTAAGCATACAAGTCAACCTCTCTGCCATGGTGATTATGGTCGGGCAGAATTTTTCCTTCCCAACTTTGATGAAACCCCTACTCCTCGCCATTTTGCTCCTCTACCCAATACAGCCCCCTTCCAAAGTGACCACCAGCTCTCCTTAGCTGCGGTAGCCTCTCCTCATTGCCCAAAACTACGCACCGCGGTGGCCCAGTCAGTTGCTCAGCTCCAGCATGGCCTGCCCACCATCTTCTTCCCCCCAACTTCCCTGAATCTCCCTAAAGTGACATCTCAAAACTATTTATGATGCTGAAATTGGTGTTATGAATGTCTCAACGCTTGCTTCATTCAACCCCTCAGCCAAAATCACCCGCCACATTATCTCCCTTTTCACCCAACTTCCTGAAGCCCGCAAAGAAGCTGAAGTTCTCCTCGCAGCTTTTGTTGAAACACTTTCCCATCATTATCTTGATGCAGAAGTGGAAAACTTTACTACGCTGACCTCAGCCCCCACTATGCAGATGCCCCAACGCCCTAGCTCTCTGCTCTGATCCGGTACTGTAACCAACACCCCTTGATCGAGGTGGGTCTTTCTGAAAACCAACCCCCTGACCCCTCCTCACCCTCTGCCATATTGGGTTAAGCAGTTTCTGCTTCCCATCTGGTTAGTAGTTTGTTTTGCCGTTTTGAGTGTTGTGATCAGTACTGTCCATCCCCTGGTTGGCGTACCTTGAGTAAATTGAAAAGAATAATAGGGAGATAGGGAATTTCATCTGTAAAAAATTATAGTTTTTCTGATTATTCTTGGTCAATAACTCCTATAAATATATTACTTGCACAGGTTTTGGTTTTGTGCAATTCTTCGCTTTGTATAGTAATTGATATAATTGTTTGATAATAGTATGGTGACCATTATCTTTAGTTGAATGGAAGCATTAGATTTTGGTCCAACGCTCATCCAGTATTTCCTCTTATTATACTTATGATGCCTTGAATATGGATTTATTCCCTCATACCGCCTAACTTGATCTACACTTAGATCCCTGTTTATGGTTTCTCTTATTTGAGACACTGTCACCAACAATCCCTAATTTGATTCAGCTTCTTCTCTGGATCCCCACTCAGATCCTTACTCTTTATCTTACAGAGTCTCCCAATTATCGCACACAGCAATAATATCCCTAAGAAGGAATAGAACAAATGGATTCTGATAAAATTTTCTAAGCCGATACTCTATTAAAAGTGATAATCTGTGGTATGAGAATTTACTATCTGGCAAATATGTTCTTTATTTATTAGTGAATTCTAGGGAACTTATAGTGAGGAATTAGGCACCCAACTCTCAGTTGGCACCTCCTTGTTGAAACATCAGATGTTGCCATTGAATCAACCATTCTCATCTCAGCAATGTTCTTCCCCATCCTGGCTAGGATTCTGTTGTTGGACATCCTTGAGACCTAAAATGGAAAGAGTCAGAAAATGTATCCTGTCAGAATTTTGACCAGATGGAATCCTCCCATGATTAAGCGTTACTTGGAATGATATAGCCAATCCTGGCGGAATGGTTTATTTACTGAATTTCATGGTATCTAGTTCAATTGCTGGTTAGTTGCTCCCCAATTTGGGTTGAGACAAAATTTAGTATTCCGCCGAGTTTGGTATTTAGAATTGAGTGGGGTCAATTGGTGGCCCCAAATTAGTAGAAGGATAACCTGCAACTAATAGCCAAGGATGATCCAATCAGTCAGCAAAATCAGTGGTTAATGCCAACAGCCATTTGTGGTCCATTGTGGGATTTCCAGTGGAAAGATGATGTATTGCTTCAGATGTTTGCTGCCTGATTATCCAATGTTGGTGGATCCAACAATTATGAGTTTAAGGTGGCCAAGGCTGTTTCTGGTGCCTCATTTATTATCAAGATTAAATAAGAATAGATGTTGGTGAGATGCTGAGATATTCTGAGTCAAAATGAGCGACCAAAGTCGTTTCTGGCACATTTATATCAATTTGAAGGTCAAATCCAAATTTGACATTTAATTAGATTATTTATTTATTTATATGGCTCACCAGCGACTTAAGGCCAAAGATGAGCCAAAACTAATTCAGTTATCGGGAAGGATGGAGTGAGAGGGTCGATGCCAGGGAAAAGATAATGTAGATAAAGAAGAAGAGAAGTGGTTGGCTGGAAGAACCAGTGGAAGAGCCAATAGGTCGGCGATGGGCGCAGTAGCCCTTTTGTAAATATTATAAATACCTGGCGCTTCCCTATCAATAAATATATCCCTTTGCTCATTCTTATTATGATTTAAGTTTACATTTATTTCATTGTTTAGGGAATGAGTAAAGGGGATCCCCAAAATGGCGTGGGTGACATGCCAAGGGGTTAACTGGCGCTGCTAGCCCCAACGCCTAATTCAAAATGGCAAGGGCTGACCAGTCTTCATACTATTTAGCCTGCCAACTAGCAGAGCTTAAAGTCGATTTTCCAATATATCCTTAACACTTTCCTCTCAATCCAAGTGAACTAACCATATTTTATAAGCGACCTGCTTAAGTAATGGGACTTACTATCCATTAATGCAGGTCATGAATCAAGTGATTGATTCGCTAGTTGCAGGAGTCATCACTTGCCTCACAACTTACTCCTTAAATTCCCAATTAGTCAGTGATGAAACTTGACTGATCCCAATTGGTACACCTGATATTAAATTAGCTATCAGATGCCCCTTTTTGTTGGCAACTCTTCCTGATGAGATCTTAAGAATTTGTCCAGATTGATTCCCAACGGATCTGACCAGGCAAATAACCTAAAATCCCCTTTAACATAGTTACCCCAAAATCAGGATAAACCAAATCCAATTCACCTCGCATTAGGGAATCATCTCCTAGTGAATTCTGGTAATCTAGCCAGCTGGGAATATTTGCAAAAATCTTGACACCCCCCCTCTTGCCTAGATATCCAGCAAGATAAGGACCAGGGCAGGAGAACACCACTTCAGACACTTGGTTGAATACTTCATTTGCTCAAGCTGAGTAAAATCATCAGTACTCAACTCTGCTCAGGATAACCTTTGGCATGCAGATCTCTTCCTCATCCTCCTCACTACTGACTACTCTGAGCGTAGTCCCCACAACCTTCTGTCATGCTGGGCTGATCAATTTACTTGTGATGCAATTTAATCCCAGGATCCAGTTTTCCCCTGTGTTAAGTTTTTAGCCGATGGTGCAAGCTAAAATGACTTATAAATGAATTTGAGAATAAAAGCTTGCTTTTCAATTAAAACTCCTGCTCATAATTGGGAAGTAGATTCTCCAAAATACTCCATAATAGCCAAGTAACTACAGTAGTCCCACCATTCTTAAGTCTACTGGCAACAGCAATTATGAGACCTTTTGTCTTCATACAAAATTAGTAAAGTATTCCTCTATAATTAGGACTACTTCTCTGGCAGGTAACTATGTACTTCTCTTTGGGAAGTATAAACACACACAACTATCTAATATAGATGTAAAGGTAATGAATACAAATATCAGACAGACGACAGATGGAAACAATAATAATTAACTAAGTGACAGTAGTTATTAGTGATCAATATTCAAATGGTAAATGATGATTTACTAATCAGCCAGGTGCTGGTATTATATACCTCTTGAGCACCTCCTGGCTGAACTCATCTATTAGATGAGTTCATTCATATTATGCCAATCCTCTGCTGGTCATGGCAATAATTATGAAAAATCCCTCTTCAATTCAGCCCATGAATTGACTAAAAATAACAATTGTTTCAGCCCAATTAAAGGCAATTTTATCTCATAATTGAGATGATTTTGGGTTGCAAACTCAACATCAAAATATTCCCAATTAGAGCTACATCATAACTTAATGAATAACAGTAATGGGGAATAGAGTATATATGAACATAAAAGATGACGCACCCCAAATCAAAATGTTGGCAGGCCTCTCAATAGCACTAAGTACGCCCTTATTTGGTACATCTATGTTTAGGTGCTTAATAAATCAATTTCATTAATTGAGATCAACTTCTGACTTAGTGCATTAAGATTAGTGCACTAATTTAGCAGGTGCAATTTAGTTAATGCCATGAGACCACTTTTCAACCAAGTGGACCCATAATTGGCCATAAATTTGATTATATCATAGCTACTATTAGGTATGATAATTGGGACAATTTAAGTACAATTGAGGTGGTTTTGGAATAAATTTTAGTTATGCAGATAAATTGGGAAATATCAAAGGATCCATCTTTGTGATTAATCTATTAGCATTAATGGTTTTCTTGAAGGGTTTAATTTTCAAGTCAACCATCAATATCTAACGTTTCCCCCCAATTGACTGGAATATAAACTTTGAGTTTCCTGATTCTCTCTTCATATCTGTAAACAAGATTACTTCAGCATATCAGAAATTTGTCACTACCCTTATTCCCAAACAACGTTGTTATTTTGACTAATTGGATAAAACATCTTATATGAATATGTCTTTAGATTGTTTTAAAGTCCTGGTTAAATTGTCTTATTATTTTTTCCAACTTTAATGATGTCCATTTGGCCCTTTTGCCATTCAGCCTCTAGATTGGGCCAAATTAACGCTTGAAGATGAAGAATTAGTTTCTAAGTCGCCTCCCCCAGCAAAGTGGAGGAATAATATTCATTTTTATCTATTAAAATTTACAATTCTTCTTATTACTTGGAATACAAAATCTTATCTTTTTACTATGTATATAGACAATAGATAAAAAAAATTTCTTTTACTACTATTATATATTTTTTTCGTATTATTATTATTTTTTCTCATAACTATTATTTTCAATTATTTGTATATACTTATGTTTGAATTCTCTTCTAATTGGCCCGCTTCCTAAACTTCCTTAGAAATTTAGCATGGACTCTACTATAGACATGCCCCAAATTTTTCTTATTAATAGTGTAGGAAAAGTTTGAAGTTTTCTCTATAATTTCAAATGGGCTGACCCATATGCTATTTAACTTGTGAGTTCAGCCTGAACCATGTGTTTTAAGATTATACTTCATTCTCCACAGAGAATTTGGGCAGATCATATCAGGGTTTTTGATCTTTTTCATTTCAGGCCTTATGAAGTTCAAAGTTTTTATCAAAAGTCTGGGCTTTCAGTTTAATTAAGGTTTCTGCAAGCCTCTTGACATACTTAGAATAACTCAATTCTTGGGGTTCTTGTAGCAAGGAATACAACAATGATGGTAAGGCTGGATGCTTCATATATAGAAGTTGAAAAGGAGACATCTTTTTTTTAGTACTAGATGGTCCCAATGAAAAGGAGACATCTTTGTGGCAAAATGATAAGAGATGTTGTAGGCAAAAATGGCCAAACTGAGGATTGTACTCCATTCAGAGGGCTTCTGAGAAGTCAGCTTTCTTGGGATATTAACAAGTGTTCCATTAACTCTTTCCACTGCACCATTTTTTTCTGGGTGGTATGGAGTTGACAAAACACCATGCACCCTCATTAATTCATTGAGCTTCTGGAGAATAACTGTGGTGAAATTTGTGCCATTATCTGTTAATATGAATTGAGGACATCCATGCCAATGAATGACTTGCTCTAAGATAAATTTACCAGTTGTTGAGGCTCCTAAGTCCCAAATAACCCTGGCTTCAACCCATTTTGTTAAGTGATCAATTGCCACAATAATATATTTGGCATTTCACATTACTAATCGGCAGGGGTCCAACCACATCTATGGATATAGTATGCCAAGCAAATTTGGGCTGAAAAAGCTGGTATGAAGTAGCTTTTTAAAAGGGTTTTTCCCGTTGCACTCTTAAAACAGCTCAAAGTTTTAAGGATGTCAAAATGCATCGATTCCCAATAGTATTTTTAAATCTAAATTTATTGCGGGGAAGGCTGACCATGGGACGGACACTTCTGAATATGACTCGGATGAGACAAAACTTAGTACCAGGGGAGGCACCCCAGAGACGCGATGCTATCTCTTGTTGCCAGCGGGAACGCCACTTATGGGGAGGGGGAGGGAACGTGTGAAGGTGCCGTAGCCACTATTGAGCATGTGTGGAGGAAGGGGTCTGATTTGATGAACCAGACTGAGAACCAGGAGGAGACCAGCTGTCAGCGACGCGGTGGGAGATATCCAAACATCCACGCTTGAAAGTGGTCCACCAGATGAGACCGGAATCTGTGGACAGCTTCAGGGAGGGTGGGGATGGAGCCAGCGATGGCATCTAAGACAATCGTGTGGATAGTCCACATGGCGATTGCAACCACCAGAGCATGGTGTGGGAGGGTGGGAGGGGGAGGCCAGTGATGAAGCAAACATATCTCTTGACAGACTGAAGGGATGCGTTTGATCCTGGCCTAGCAGACGTTGAACTTCGCGCCATATCACTTTAGAGGTGGGGCACTTCTCCAGGCGGTGGAACAGCGTTTCATACTGGCCACACACAACACAGGATGAGTGTAAAGCGTTAGAGCGCTCAGCTGTACGATACACCCACCTCAGGCAGCGCCACACATGGGAGTGGACTTGAGGCTGCAACAGAGGATGGTGTGCGTATTTCCAGATAGACTTTTGGTCTTAGTGGAATAAGGGATGTCCATCATGTCCAGGTAGTCCACCCTGGATAGGACTTGGGGTCGAATGGGGATCACGCCATCATGGATGGGTAGCCCCTGTACCTCTTGTGTGAACTGAGGAGAGGGGCGGCCTCTTCAGGTTGTATGTCCACTAATACGAATTCTCCACTCTGCACTTCGCATGGAGAGTAGGATTCGTTTGTAGTGAGTTTTAGTCCCATGAGGACCTGTGGCCAATGTGTGTGATGCAGGGATTTCATCAGGGAGTTGGGTTTGATGGATTGTTGAGGCCCAAGGGTTGGGAGAAGTTGGAGCGGGCTCGCGGGACCAGTGTTGGGATGGGAGTATAGGAGCGGTGATGGCCGCGATCCAGGTGCTCAGGATCTTGGCAGCATGGGCTTTGAAGTCAAGCAGGCCCATGCCACCATGATGATGAGGCCAAACATGACCTCTAGCCGTACTGGTGGAGGGCGGCCTGACCAAAGCCATCCTTGCAGCAAAGCATACAGGGATTTGAAGAAGCTTGGGGAGAAGGGGATGGCGTGGGCTCTGAACTAAACTTTGGATAGGAGCATAGAGTTGGCAAGAACAACACTGCCAGTGAGGGTAGTAGGGTGGGCTCTGAGAGAGGCAATTCGCTTCGTCACGTTGTCCAGTATATGGCACTCCATTACTGCTGACGCGTATCCGCCTGCCTCCATCCACACGCTCAGATGGCGTACCAGTCCTATGGTAGGATGTGGCACAAAGGGGAGCACCAGTGGAGCGGTGTGTGTTGAGTTAGTAAGGCGTGGACGTGGGCGAGCAGATGGGCTGGGTTGGGAACTACTTTCTGGGGCCCAGCAGTTCTGAAACCGACCAAGGAGGATGATTTCAGTTTTGGAGGCGTTCAGTGCCATGTTGCTTACCCAGGAATATTCCTGGATGAGGGCTTCAAGCGCGCGTGCATCTTTGTTATTAGACACCCCCACCACGCAATCATCTGCAAATGCCATCATCTTGACTGGGGTTTGGCCTGGCACATGGACCCCAGTGAGGTGGGCATTCACATTTTGCAGTAGTGGGTCAAGGCTGAAGTTGTATAAGAGTGGGCTGAGGGGGTCCCCTTGTCGCAGGCCCCTTTGAGGGCGGACTACTTCTATTAGGAAGCCTGAGTCACGCACTGCCATTGTTGCAGATTCCGTGAGCAGCATCACCCAGTTTATGAAGCAGGGGGTAGGCGGAATTGATGGAGGCAGGCCCTTAGGTATTCCCAGTTTACTCTATCATAGGCCTTTTGTTGGTCCAAGAATACAAGTGCCCCAGAGGCTGTGGACTGACACACATTAGCCACAGAGTGCACATTATCCCAAATCGACCTTCTGGGGATGAAACCAAATTTTTCTGGGGAGATGGTGGCAGATGCTACAGTTTATAAACGGTTAGCCATGATTTTGGTTAAAATTTTGGTGTCTGTGTTTGTTAGAGAAATGGGGCGCCAGTTGGCTAAGTCAAGCCTATCCCCTTTCTTGAAGAGTGTGACAATAAAGGCCTCATGTCCTCCTGGTAGGAGGCGCGTTTCCAACAGGCTTTGGTTGAATGAGGCTAGCAGCAATGGGGATATATATTTAAAATATTTTTTGTAGAATTCATATGGAATGCCATCTGGGCCTGGGCATTTTTCAGTTTGGCGCACCGCGAATGGCTGTCCATAATTCGTTTGGAGTAATTAAATTCATTATATCCGGGTATCGGAAAATGGTGCGGATATGAG
The DNA here is from genome assembly GCA_022478985.1 of Massospora cicadina. Lineage (NCBI taxonomy): Eukaryota > Fungi > Entomophthoromycota > Entomophthoromycetes > Entomophthorales > Entomophthoraceae > Massospora > Massospora cicadina. Next base: position 63,860 of record JAKSZP010000273.1, read on the forward strand.
CTCAGTTGAGAAATTCCGCCATTTTGGCTGGCTGATTTGGTTTGGCTTGGTATAACTTGGAGTAATATTTTTGCATTTCGATTGCCACTTTGGTCAGTGTGTCCGCAATGAAATTATCTGATCTTCGCACCTGTGTGCAGGCCACACTTTAGCGTGGTGTGAAAATTTTTTAAAGAAGTATGTGGTGCACTTGTCACCTTTAGTGATGCATGTGGCCCTGTATTAGACACAAACCCGATGTTTGTGTTGCCTTTCATGTGCGTTGAGGTGGGCAGCTGCCTCCGCCCACTTCCAGCCCCATGTAGGGCTATATCCTGTGGCTGGAATGTTGGACTCCAAGTGGGCCAATTCCACCAGCGTGCGCGAGATAACCACCGATGTGGCTCATGAGCGCCTGAAGGAGAGATGGTGATAGTGGCGGATGGTGTCTTCTTTGAAATTTGCCCATGTGGAAATGGGGTCCACGCAAGATGGTGCAACAAACGATTTTGCCAAAGTTGCCTCTTCCACCCACATGGAAAATCCTGGTGACGCGAGCTCGGGGGGGGCGGATTTTGCACCAATGTGGGGCCTTTGCAACTGTGACAGGTAAGTGGTATGTTATCAAGACCAGTTGGTGGTTGGAGAATTCCATTTTCATTGTTTTTTAGTGGGAGATGTGGGGTTGGAATTTCGCCAGCATTAGAATAAGGTCGATGTGGGTCATGGACCTTAATTGGCCATTGTGGATGTGGGGACGCATCATGTTTTCGAGCAGTGGGGCATGTCATGGCAGTGCATCCATTAACCCAATGGTGGCTTTTAGAACGCATAGTTCTACATGACCCTGTGGGGTGTGGGGTGATGGCAGCCACCAGTCCATTGGTGAGGTTAGCCAACAGTTCATGTCACCAACTAGGAAAGAATTGAGGGGTAGCAGGAAGGATTTGACTTATGAGAAAAATTCCCGACGCTTGTGTGCACCGTTTGGGGTGTAAATGTTGATAATTGTGTGCGCAACGTTGGCCCACGAGAAGGTGATAATGAGCACTCGGCCATTTAGGAATGTTTATGAGGATGTGAATCTGAAAAAATTGTTTTTCCAAATTAGCACCCCACAGTGCTTCAACCTAAAGGATAGGGATGGTAGGAGCATTATTTTCCAAGCTTCCTCAGAACCTCGTGGACAGTGGGACTCCTGGATGGCAAGGATAGCCACAGGTAAATTGTTTTGTAAAGAACTCAGTTTCCTAGCCCAGGATGGGGAGGCCTTGAGTCCGGCGATATTCAGCGTCCCTATAGTGAAGGTTTCCCCCATTGCACCTTAGGTGCGAGGGGGTGGGCCCCCAGGCCCACCAGCCTCTTCCAGGTCCCCACGGGCTTTCACAGCAGCATGGGTGTTAGCAGCAACGCTATCGGGGTTTTTGTTAATTTTTGTGGAAAGAGTCATGTTGGCTTTGGCCTTCGCTTTTTGTTTTCCTGACGTCGGACAAATTTTTTGCGGTGCAGATAAGTTTGGGGCACCGTCGAGCAGGGAAAAAAATTTTTTTGGTTGTGATAGGTCCCAAGTTGGTTTCGACCAGAGCTTGGGTGCAGCGATTGGGTGAGATTGAATCTTTCATCAGATCCTCAGATTGAGTGGCCCGCTCGGCATGGGCCTCCCAATCTGATTGGGTGATGGATTCCCAAGTTGCTTCCGCCACAAAGGTCTCCATGTCTTCTGGCATTGTGAGTGTGGGATGGTGGTGGTGGCTTTGGCCGCTTCCTTGGCTGTGGCCCTATGGGCCTGCTTGGCCTTCTTCCACTCTTGCGGGGAGATGGGCTTTACCAATAGGTAGCAGCCTTGTGTTCCCCACAGGAAAGCCTCCTTGGTGCTTGCGGTTGGTTCATAGTGCGCCTCTCCGCTGGCCATGGCCGCCGAGGGGTGCTCTTGGAATGTGACGCCCTCCTTGATGGGGAATGCGTGCACCTTATGGCTGAATGCGTCACAGTGGGTGAAAATGGGGGCGCGCTGTCCATGGTTACCCGGAATGGGTGGGTGGTATGCCCTGTGATGTCAATAAAGGTGGAGTGCAGGATCTGGGTTAGGTCCTTTGCGATCTCCTCAGTTGGGGTCAGAACTGTGATTGCTTTGCCGGTGCACAGGTGTGGCATCAGCGTAAAACGTTGCATTTCAAAAGATTGTATTTCGCCATATATGGTGAGACCATCTTTCAGGTGTTGCTCCAAAATGTCACGTTTTACCATAGTAGGCAAAAAGTCAAACGTGAGGAAAATTTGATTTGATTTTGTCCATCTGGTGCATTTGGTTTCGACAACCCATTGCCCTTCAGGGAGGTCGACCACTATGCGCACCGCTGCAGCCTCGTCTGCTGCTATTTTGCTTTTGAAACCTAGGTCCAGCCAACCGCGCAACATGGAGTGAGGTGCAACGTACACCGTGGTCGGGAAAATTTTGTGTACATCTTCACAAAATTTTTCCCATAAGGCCATTTTTAGATGTCCAGATACACACAGACTCCAAATTCCACCGACAAAAGTGGCTGGGAGTGTGGCGTGTTGATGTACTGGTTGCATTGTGCTTGCCATATGAGTATCTCTGGGGAAATTGTGACCGCCAGTTTTTTTAGATTTTTTTCTATTCCACCAGATTCTCCGGGGCGTTTTCAAATGTTAGAGGCCGCGGGCCTTCCACCTGCTCCTCTTGCCTTGCTTGCCCAACTGCTCCCAGACATGGGCGCAGACTAATCCCCTCTATGAGATTATCAAACTAGATTTAGTCTTGAATTGAATAGGTTGCAAAAGTGTTTGCAACGAGAAAGAAAAGTTTTCCCAATAAAATTTTGCTTAAGCTGATCCTTGGTTTTCTTCAAGCCTCCATGGCCAGTGGCCTTATGAGCAGCCAAAATTAGATCTGCTCAAGCTGAGGGACGTGGAAATATATATTTCTTCCAATCAATAAATAAGAATAAGACTCCTTTTTCAATGTGGGTATCTTTTTTTAACTTTAAGAAAATTTTCTGCACTTGTTTGGGCTCATCGGTAAAAGTTCCATTAACCATCTTCTGAAACAAGGCATCCGCAGGCATATAGAGGGTTGCCACAATGGGCAGACAGGACAAACAATCAGCATATTGATGCTTAGTACCAGCCCGGTGCTTGATGGTATAGTCATAAGCCTGCAGATTAAGCGCCCAGCGAGCCAAATGTCCTGGCTCTTTCATGTTGTTAAGCCAGCTTAGGGATGCATGATCAGCAACCACAGTGAAATGCACTCCATGAAGGTATACTCAGAACTGTTTATAGGTATATATAACTTCCAAACACTCTCTTTCTGTCACAGTATAATTTCTTTCATGGGAATTTAGGGTCCGACTAGCATAGGCAACTGGGTGCTCTTCGCCATCTTCTCCAAATTGGAACAAAACAGCTCCAATTACCATTAATGACGCATCAGTCTGGACAATAAACTCCTGCTCAAAGTCAGGATAGCGCAACACTGGTGTGACTAATGGGGCCAAACAAAGCTGGTTGAATGCCTCCTGGCAGGTCAAATTCCACTCAAAAGAAACCTTATCCTTAAGTAAATAAAATAAAGGTTCTCCGATTTGAGCAAAGTCAGCAATAAATTGGTGATAGTACCCAATCATGCCCAAAGATACTTGAATATCGCGCTTGGATTTGAGCCTCTTCATTTTAGATATTGCTTCCAATTTGGCCAGTTGTGGCCAAAGACCTTCTTTATCAATTACAAACCCAAGGTATTCCAGCTGGTCCTTAAAGAATTGATACTTTTGGGGCTTGATCTTCAATTTTGCAGCTGCTAACCTCTTAAAAACCTCTTCCAGGTGTTCCAGATGTTCATCAAAGGTACTACTGAATACGTTTATAATGTCTAGGTATACTAGTACACATGACAAATTAGGATCGCTCAGTATATTGTCCATCGCTATCTGGAAGGTTGCTGGAGCATTGCAGAGTCCTTGGGGCATCCTCGTTGGTTGAAATAACCCTCCTTGGGTAATAATGGCGCACTTTTCTCGCTCAGCTTAGGGCAGGTCAATTTGCCAATACCCGCTAATTAAATCCATTGCTGAGAAGAACCTTGCACCCCCAAGACTGTCTAAGGCATTGCCAATACGCGGAAGAGGATAGTAATCCTTTTTGGTAATGTTATTAAGCTTCTGGTAGTCAATAACAACCCTGTTGCTCCCATCTTTCTTTTTTACAATGAGACTTGAGGCAACTCATGAATTCTTAGATGGCATCAACATACCACAGTCAAGAAGTTCCTTAGTTTCCTTTGACACAACTTCTTCAGCGGTTTTTAAATGGCTATTCAGCCTCAATTGGATAGGTAAATGGTCCCCAGTATCTATCATATGGGTTACTCCTCTTGCACATCCTAAGTCAAAATCATCCTTAGTGAATATCTCATGGTATTTCTCGAATAATCCTTGAACTCGGTCCTTTTCCTGATCATTTGGTTCCCCTAAATCGTCCACAGGTATGAAATTATGCGCATAATCCAACTCATCATTGGGAATCCCCTAGATCATTCAGGGTTTCAAAATTGTGGAAAGATTCAATATCCGTTATAAGAATTAAATGGAGATAGGCAACCACCTGGTGCCTTTTTAATAAGAATTGGCCGTTTATGAATGTTTGCACAGAGGACACTAATTTCTTGATGTCCAAGAATAATTATCCCATGCGCCACATTAGGATCAAGTCAAGTTCAGGACCAAGGTTGATAAATTTCGACATACAGTCCTTCTAGGATTTGAATTGTTAGCCCAGTCAGGACTACTGCTCGCATTCCTGAGTCCAGAGTTAGCTCCCTGTTTGCTCGGAGGAGTATTCCCTTAGACTTGTGGATCTACGTTGGCAGGGCCTTGACATGTCGCTTTGATTTATGGTATTTGATAGGGATTATTCCATCTTGATAGGCCAAATTAATAAACATATTAGGCTTCTTTAGTCCCTTTTTGCATCTTTTGTATAGTAAATCATGATGGCTTGGTTCATAATAGTTAAGGTATCATCCTTATAACTAGTGACCACTCAATATCTTCTCATAAAATTAGTGCTAATAAGGATCTTGTAGTTCTCATTAGGCAAGACTATAGCTGGAGTAATATTACTATTGACCCAAACCTTATAGGTAAGGCACTATATGCCCAAAAGCTCTGGTGGTATGTGTTCCTGCAGTGCCAAATTCTTGATCATGGGCAAAATCCATGCTATTCCCAACTTCTTTACCAACTTAGTGCTGACGATATTTAAAGGAGCTCCACTATCAATAATGGCCCAAACATAGACCTTATTGACAGCAATATTGGCATAGGTACACTTAAAGTATGGTTCAGAAGTGTTTTTAAGTGAATAGATTCAGAGTTGCTGTTGAATATTTAGGCTGTAGATGGATGGCTGGTCCTTCTTTGTCCGTGGGGCAGAGTTTTGGGCGTCTGTTGTATGAGGACAACAGATAGGATGGTGATTTAGAATTTAATTTAAAGCTTATTTTGGCACTTCAATAGTATACATTGTCGTTTTACTTGGATGATGGCACGCCGCCCTAATCTTACTGATCCCAAGTGAAAATCGACTAATATAAAAATGAACGTACTAAACAAAAAAGTTTATATATTAAATTATAAACAAATCCAGTAGTGAAAGGATATTTTATTAGTGTAAATGCAAAGTTATTTATAGGGTCCGATGTTAACCACATCTTACCTATGACGCCTTACTTTTCAGTGACCCTTGGCCATGTAAAAAGTTTGTAATGATGTCTACAAATACTTTGACTCAGGGCATCATGCTCAGCCTCAGAGTCCAAGTAAACACCATCATCATCATCCTTGAAATGGCGTTTTGTTATACCTTCAAAATAGCTGAACTAATTCACTTTCATGTGCAATTGGCAGCACATACCAAGGTGATTTATATCACTAATTAGTAATTGATTCGATCAAAAACTTGACTGACATTAAGAACTAATTTGGACATAGACCAACAAAGCCCACATGCCCGAGTCATTAAATCAAAGCTTATATTTAAGTTTGACCTAACCAACAAAGCCCTCAGGCCCGTGTCATCATAGTTGAATATAATTAAGTGAAATTGCTAGGCTGCGAATTTTAAGCTTTGCATAAGCTTAGAATATACCTGGTCCATAATCGCTAATATCTGATATGATCCATAATAAGTTTCTATACAGTTAACCTTATTATGTCCCTATTGAATATCCGACAATTAGGTCCAGTCAATTACTCAACACTTCCCCCGCCTTGACTGGATATAAGCAGCGGGTACCCTTCTTCTCAGTTCACAATGTCTGGCTTTTCGCGCTCCTCCAAGTATGAATGTTATCTCAATAGCCTTTCCGCCTCAGACCAACAAGCCTTCCTAAGGCCAAGCAAGTCCATGCGGCAAGTTATTGTCAACTTGGGCGTGTTGCCCATGGTTCCTCAAGCTGTGTCAACCAGCTACACTTCAACAATACTAGAAAGTTTGGTTTCACAACCTGTTGTGATAGCACCAATCAATCAACCTGAATAAGCCTTTGTGGCTTCAGGTGCAATTAGTTGAATATCCTGATGGGTCAAGCGGGATCCCCTTTCAACATATTTAGTATCTCTTTGGCCTTTGGAAGCCATTCAGTCCAAATAAACCCTGATCTGATATCAATTCGCTTTAGATGGGGGTCTTCTTCTGGACTTCTTGTTTTTGCTTTTTAACGTCTTCCCTTTAAAAGCCTTGCTTCCTCTCTTCGCATGGGCAGCGTGGCTTCATTGGGTCTTGAGCTTGACTCGATGTCAGAGCTTGTGAATGCTTACTTGTTGTCCACACTTGCAACTGGTCCTGAAGTTACCACTTATGATATCTTTGAGGCCAACCAGGCCCTTATTTTCGCTAACTCTGTTGCTAGGATTTGGTGTGAACCCGCTTTGGTTCATACCAATTTTCATGTCATGTTGGGCCTCAAGACTCAGGTTTCGAAGGATTGGCGCATCCTGGTGCTATACTGAGCCCTTTGTAAGAGCTTGGCTAAGGGGCTTCCTGAGAAGTTTGTCCCCCAGATGGCTCTTTTAGGTGTGTGCGTTCACTTCCCTCCTTCATCGCTCCCCACCAATATTGTGCCCAACATGTGCAGGGTATTAGATGAGGCCCGTTCCCAAATGTTTCGCGCGAAGGAGTTCCTCCCCTCCATTTACCCTTGCCTTGAGAGTCTTCTTGCCATTTGTGTCTTCCTTTCGGCGGCATTTACTCCAGAGTCAAAATCTCTCCCACCTATTCCAAAGTCCCTACCAATGGACTTTCCCCTTAGTTTGATGGCCTTTCCTAAGCTGACAGGGCCAGCATGCCTGGTGCCAAGCTTTCTTGGGTTTGGCACATCTCCGCCAGGGTCTAGATAGTCAGGATTTGTATGAAATTTGCCTCTCTCCAGTTTTGTTGCGCTATCCTCCCCCTACCAAAGAGGGGGAACCTAGTTCTAATGCCAGCGAGGCATCAACAAAATAAACTCTACGGCTTGCAATTATTATTATTATTTCTTTTTTACTTTTTATTTTATTATTATTATTATTTTTTTATATATATATTATTTTTTTATGATATGGATGAAGGAACTTAGCGTGTACTCGATTCACAACCCAGCCACCTTGATCCTTAATGGTATATACATCTTCAGATGATTTCTCCAAAATGATAAATGGACCCTTCCAGAGCGAGGCTAGTTTATGTGCGCGGCCTGCGCTATGAGTGTCACAATATACTACTAAATCTCCTTCATTAAACTTATTCACCATAGCCCGTTTGGTGTCATCATAGCTCTTCTGAATAGTTTTTTGACTAATCATATTTTGATAAGCTTCTGATTGCAACTTGATTAGGGTCTTCGCCAGTTGCTCGACATAGTTATTTGGGTTAATTGCGTTGGGTGAACTGAGTACTGAGTACAATAATGGAGGTAGAGTGGGCTGTCTACCATACAAAAGTCAAAATGGAGAGTGGCCTGTGCTGCTGTGGTGTCCAATATTGTACACAAACATGGTCACACTAATTGAAGTTGCTCATTGTGAAGGTGCCAAGGCTGCATTTTTGTGTAAAATACCGACTAAAGTGCCATTCACTCGCTCTACCATACCATTAGTCTCAGGATGGTATGGTGTTGACAACACTCCTTTGATAGACATCAACTCATTTAGCCATTGTACCATTTGGGCAGTAAAATTCGTGCCATTGTCTGTCAATATCTTCTGGGGGCATCCGTGCTTATAGATAATATTATCCATAATTAACTTGGCAGTAGTTAGGGCCCCGACATCTTGAATTGCTTTCACTTCTACCCATTTTGTTAGATGGTCGATAGCAACAATTATATATTTGTTGCCTAGGCTACTCACAGGCAAAGGGCCAATTACATCAATCAATACGGTATGCCAGGCCCAGTCAGGTTTGATCAGCTGATATTTCACATCTGACTTCATAGGTTTTGCAATTTGGCATGAATGACATTTCTCGAGCATGTCTTGGATATTGAATCATATGGAATCCCAATAGTAACTGGCTCGAAGTAATTCTAGCATCTTAGTCATTCCCCCATGTCTGATGGCCTTGTGTGCTTGTGTAATAATCTCCATTCGATCGGAAGGTTTTGGGAAGATTTGACAATGCCCCACAGGCATAAGTTTGTAAAAACTCCATCTCAATATTTGGTGTCAATTAATACTTTCTCAATCACTTTTTGGACTTTGGGTGGCTCATCTTCATATGTTTGATTAATATTTTTTTCATGAAGCTCATTGGCCAAATTGCTCAGGACAGCTACAATGGGAGTCGCAATAGTCCGTCTGCATTTTGATGGGCCACTCCAGCTCTGTGAATAATTTCATAATCATACACTTGTAATTTCAGAGCCCAGCGGGCTAAACATCCTTTGGGTTCCTTGAGATTATGGAGCCATCATAATGAGCTGTGATCTGTTACTACTTGAAACTTGGTGCCATGAATGTAAACCTGAATTGTTTACAAGCATAGATGATGGCCAGGCATTCTCTTTCAGTCACCGTGTAGTTACGTTCATGCTTATTCAGCGTCCTGCTGCAATAAGTGACCGGATGCTCCTCTCCATCATCCCCAATCTGTGATAGTACACCACCAACCGCAGTCAACGAGGTGTCAGTTTGTATGATAAAAGGCTTTCTGAAATCAGGATATCAGAGGATAGGCGCCAAGCTCATTTTGTTTTTCAAAGCCTCAAAGGCTTGTTGCCATTCCTCTTCCCAGAAAAAATGAACTCCTCCTTGTAGCAAGTGGAATAGAGGCTCAGCAATCTTCACGAACCCTTCCATGAATCTTTGATAGTATCCTACCATGCCTAAGAACATTTGAACATCTCTCATACTCGTCAGAGGTTGCATATTGTTAATTGCCTCCACCTTTTGAGTTTGAGGATGCAAGCCCTTGGAATCAATGACAAGCCTGAGGTATTCCAATTGCTCTTTAAATAATGGGCATTTTCTAGGTTTTATCTTCAGATTGGCCTTCAGCAGACGTTTGAACACTTGCTCAAGGTGCTCCAGATGTTCAGAAAATATTTGCAAAAAGACATTGATGTCATCAAGGTACACCAGAACGCAGGACAATTTAAGGTCCCCCAAGATCGTGTCCATTGCATGCTGAAAAGTTGCCGGAGCATTACACAGCCCCTGGGGCATGCATGTCAGTTGAAAAAGCCCTTGAGCAGCAATCATCGTGTACTTTTCCTCTCCTCTGGTGGCAACTCAATTTGCTAATACCTGGAGATGAGGTCCTTTGCGGTAAAGTACTTTGTCCCTCCCAGATGGGCCAGAGCATCGTCAATTCTGGGCAACGGATATGAATCCTTTTTTGTAATGGCATTGAGGCATTGATAATCAATCACAACTCGATTGCTGCCATCTTTCTTTTTTACGATTAAAATGGGGCTGGCTTATGGGCCTTTGGAAGGCACTATCATTCTGCTTTTTAGCAATTTGTCTAACTCGTCACCAACTATTTTGTTACTGGCTCTGGGGCGCCAAATTGGCCTCATTCTAATAGGCATATGATCCCCGGTATCCACAAAATGCTGAACTCCTTTTGCACAACCTAAATCTTGGTCATCTTTGGTGAAAATTTTGGAGTAACGTTCAAACAACTCTAGCGCTTCATCCTTCTGTTGTTCCAATAATCCGGTGAACATTTCTTGGGGTATTACTGCATGTGCCCCGAGGGCTTGGGTTGGTAAGCTGAACTCAGATGAATCACCAAATTTTACAGCTGATATTAACTCATCCCTCGGTAGTAGGTGCACAAAAGTTACTACTTGAAATTTCTTGACCTTAATATTTTGGCCGGTCAAGTTTGATAGTAAGACATCAATCTCTCCGTGCCCCAGTATAAGTATTCCAGGTGCCACACTAGGTTCCAATGGAGAACGATGCCACGGGGGTATGACCTCCCCATACAGTCCTTCTGGAATATCCAGTGTAATCCCAGCTCTTATAACCAGTTGATGGCCTGGAGCTATTGTCACGTCCTTATTCACACGTAGAGGTATTCCTCGATTTTCATTTATGGCAGTTGGCATGGGGCGGCTTCGATTCCCCCACTGAATATACTCTACTGGTATTATCCCATCAGCATAAGATATATTGATAAAATTCCTACGACGGCTTGTGGGCTTCATATCATTGCGTGAGTAATAAATTGGAATCAATTGGCCTAATATCGTCAAGATGTTTCCTTTTAATTCGCATGAGATCCCATAGGTCCTTAAAAAACTAGTTCCAATTAATATGTCATAATTGGCGTTTGGAAGCACTATAGCAGGTGCAGCTACTACCAAAGCTCCAAATCATAGTGGCAAAGCGCTGTAAGCTCCTTCACTCTTAGTGCTGTTAAGACCTGCAGTCCCAAATTCTTGATGATGGTCAATATCTGGAGCTATTTTCAGTTTCTTAACCAGCTTTGTGGAAACAATGTTTACAGGTGCTCCACTATCAACAATTGCTACAACTTTAGCCTTGTTGACTAGGATATCCACATAAGTGCACTCAGAATAGTAAGAATCAATAGAGTTCACTAAATGAATATGGGAAGGTTCCAAAGAGTTAATAGTGTGCTTCAGAGTATTTCCAATACTGGGACATTCATTGATGAATGTGTCGATTGGCATTGCTATATTGACCCCTTTCAGGTTTGGGGTATCTGCTGCATTGCTCAGCCCATCAGCTGGAATATTCTCAAGTATTTGTTGCACATAGGGTTTAGCGACTACCTCAGAGGCTTCAGGTATGACAACTATACCCTGGGAGCGAGTTACTGCATGTACGTTGGAAAAATCTTTATTTGATACTAAAATAGAATTGATTTCATTGTCTAACAAGGCCTTATGGCCATTATTTTCTTGTCGATTGGGTGGGACTAGTGCATTAGGCACAATAGAGCATCCCACATCTATTGTGCTTGTTCTTTTCCCTCCTATTGCACAGTGTCAGGAAGGACTATGTTGACATTTTGCTGATGGCATTGGGAAGCATAGTGACCTTTACAATGGCAATTAAAGCAAGTAATTTCACTCACTGGCCGTGGGGCTCTTGCATTCGAGTTTTGCTCATTTCTTATAGGCGGATTACTGTCAAGCTTCTTATTGGTTTTAAAGGGCTTTCCCGTGATGGCAGTGGGTCCTGATCTGTAACCAAAATTTGGAGGGCCATAATTTTTTAAGCATCTGCACAAGTAGTCAACCAATTCAGATATCGTAAGGTTTTGCATGAATGCAGGCAATAGGGTGTTTGATAGATTAGGGTATGGTTCTACTGCATGCTCTAGTGCAATCTTGGCATCAAAATAGACCATAGCCCGCGCCCAAGAGAACCTGAGCTTCGCGATAGAATTGATCCGCAAATTTGTCAATTGCTTCATCTTTCTTAAAGCTGATGTTCATAAACTTGGATTTTCTGGTCAACATCCGTTCTGGACCTCCAAATTCATTTAGCACAGCCTCTTTGACTTTGGCATATGCTGGATTTTCATTAATGTGAGGCATAATCAACTCAATGCTCTACTCATCCAAGCAGTTAATCATGGTGGCTGCTTTGTTGCAGTTGCTGGCCCCATGCATGGCCATTTTGAAACGTTTGACAAATGTGGTAATACAACCATTCTTGTCAAAGGCTGGCAGGTTTGCTGGTTTATAATTATCGCTTCCCCGTTCCTGGTTATCACAATTATTTCTAGATTGACTAGAGCCAGGCGTACTAGGGCGTTGGGACATCATATCCCAGTTTAAGGCGCTAGGGTTGGCCAAAGCAATCATATTGCTAGGCAGTTGTCGACGTGGCCCAGCATCCATTTCAGTAGCTATTTCTGAAGCTTCGTCCTCATAATATTCAGAAGAATTTCCAGTTGAGTGGGTTTTGGCACACTGACAACGCCCATCAGCCAGAGTTTGAATTTGCTCGTTGATTTTGTTTTCCCAATTGACATGATTTCAGTTTTTTAATTTTAATTTCGCAATTTCTTCATTCAGGCTAGTAGTTTGTAGCTGCAAGGTGGAAATCACTTGGTTCTTCTCTTTTATGGCCTTCTTGCACTGATTCAATTCTCCATGGAGATTATTGTTTGACTCATTAATAACATTAACATTGTCATTGAGATTATTGATCTGTAGATTAAGACGATCAATAGAGTCTCAATTTTTTTCATTTTTTGCCCGTTGGTCCTCAAATTGTGTTTGCCAGTAATTGATTTTTCCGGTGTATTAGTCCTTCATCTGCAAAATTTGGGCACTCAGGCATCAATACTGGTCACGAAATTCATCGTTATGGTTTAACTGTGCCTCTTGGGCTTTGTGATTAAGCCTTATGGACTCTGAAGCATTAATAGAAGTCTGAGTGATATTGCTGACCCAAGATTCGGTGACTCCTCTTTCCTCTAAGAAATTTTCAAAGATAGGATGCAATCTGTCATTTAGCTCTTGTGCTAATACTGCTACCCGGTCATTAGCCCAAGTGGCTAAGTTGTGATTTGCCTCCAAACTTGAACGGACCTCAGCGAAGTTGGCTTCCAATCGCTCATTTAGAATTTGGCCCACCTGGCTGGAGTTGCGAGAGAAGTTCACTAACTCAGTAATGGCTGCATGATGGTGGGCAATTGTCATCTGAGAATTTCTAGAGGTGGGATGTACAAATTCAATTAAGTATTGGGTGATATTCTCAATCCCAATTAAATTGTTTGGATCTGAGCTACACTTAATTGATGATGAGCAAGATATCTCATCCACAACACATCTTGCTGTCATTGGCGGTAAAAAGGGTTGCTACTATTGTCCGCGGGCCCTTGGCCTAATTGATACCCTCTTAACAACTGCTGCTCGAGACGTTCCAGCTCTTCCAGTGAAATGGGATCGTTGGGATAGGTAATGATGGGTACTTCTTCCCAATTAATCTGGTACACAGTCATTTCAGTGTTCCCATTGGGGCTGGCAATGGTTCTGAATAATTGATTGGGATTGCTTCCCTGTTCAGCGCGATCACCATGTGCGGTCCCAGCCATGAGCGCCACTTGTTGAATATTTAGGCTGTAGATGGATGGCTGGTCCTTCTTTGTCCGTGGGGCAGAGTTTTGGGCGTCTGTTGTATGAGGACAACAGATAAAATGGTGATTTAGAATTTAATTTAAAGCTTATTGTTGGCACTTCAATAGTATACATTGTCATTTCACTTGGATGATGGCACGCCACCCTAATCTTACTGATCCCAAGTGAAAATTGACTAATATAAAAATGAACGTACTAAACAAAAAAGTTTATATATTAAATTATAAACAAATCCAGTAGTGAAAGGATATTTTATTAGTGTAAATGCAAAGTTATTTATAGGGTCCGATGTTAACCACATCTTACCTATGACACCTTACTTTTCAGTGACCCTTGGCCACATAAAAAGTTTGTAATGACGTCTACAAATACTTTGACTCAGGGCATCATGCTCAGCCTCAGAGTCCGAGTAAACACCATCATCATCATTGAAATGGCGTTTCATCATACCTTCAAAATAGCTGAACTAATTCACTTTCATGTGCAATTGACAGCACATACCAAGGTGATTCATATCACTAATTAGTAATTGATTCGATCAAAAACTTGACTGACATTAAGAACTAATTTGGACATAGACCAACAAAGCCCAAATGCCTGAGTCATTAAATCAAAGCTTAAATTTAAGTTTGACCTAACCAACAAAGCCCTCAGGCCCGTGTCATCATAGTTGAATATAATTAAGTGAAATCGCTAGGCCACGAATTTTAAGCTTTGCATAAGCTTAGAATATACCTGGTCTATAATCGCTAATATCTGATATGATCCATTTTAAGTTTCTAGACAGTTAACCTTATTATGTCCCTATCAAATATCCAACGATTAGGTCCAGTCAATTACTCAACAGTTGCCTGACTCCAAGTGTGATTTAAGGCAAGAACATATTTAGTGAAGTTTTCACTAGAGTCTGCATAGGGATTGTGACCTGTACATCTTTTAGGGAGGGCAGGTAACGAGAGTGGGTAGTATGAGGATCAAGGCCATGGTCCATAATTTGCTTAGCATATGGTTTGGCTACCTCTATTTGGGCCTCTTCTGAGGCTTCACCTGATTTTTAGCCATTTTGGGATCTGGTTGTAACCATATGTACATCATCAGCCATAATACAATGTAAGGAATTTTCAATAATCAAATTGGACACAAAAAGTATTCCAGGATCAGGAGGAATGTTTCTGGTATGATTGGAGGTAGTAGAGCATTCCGCCTCTACTCCACCTGCCTTTTTCCCAAATCTGTGTCCTTTTTGACTTTGTAAGCCACATTAACTCCTGTTTTCTAATCCATTCTGGAATAACACTTGCTGGCAAAGTGCCCTTTTCAACCACAATGATGACAAGTGATAGCACTAGATTTGGGACGGTCAGGTTTCTGCTCCTTAGGATTCCTATTTCTTTCTTGATTGTGGCTTGTACTACTAAATTTCTGTTGAGGACGCACCCATTGCAGATTGTTTGGCTGATTTGGCGCCTCAAAGCTTCTTTCACAGCGGTGTAAATAGTCCACAAGTCTATTTATTTACATATTGCAATTAAAAGCAGGAGTCATTACTCGTTCTAAATCATGATAGGGCTATACAGCATGTTCCATGGCGATTAATGCATCATATTTGGTCATAATGTTTGATCTGAGGAGTACTTGAGCTTCATGGTAAAATTGATTGGCAAACTCTTTTATAGACTCATTAAGTCTAAACTCTATATTTAAGAGCTCCATCTTTTGGGTCGACAGCTTCTTGGTCCCACCAAATTCCTTAACAACAGCCTGTCTGACCTCATTGTAAGACTAATCTTCCCCTAAATAGGGCATTATGAGGTCTACTCTGTGTGAGTCCAAACAATTGATGAGGGCTGTCGCTTTTGCATGACCAGACGCTCCTCTCATGGCCTCTTTAAAAAGCCTCAAGAAGGAGTATACATTGCCTTCTTTATCAAATTTCAGCAAATTAAGTGGTTTGAAGTCATCTCTGCCTGAGTCCCTAATTGGAGAGGCAGTTTCTCTTCTTAAGTTTGACTGACTTGGAGAACCTTTGGGAAGATGGGATGCTGCAAACGACTTTGAGTGGAAATAGAAGTGAGTACTCGTGGTATGTTTTATGTATTCAATACATCTGACTTATAATCTTCATCTGCCTCATGATAATCATCCAAATTGCTTGACTCTATTTTCCGAAATTGGGACTGACGTGGCTTCTTAAGCGCAACTTGGCATGTCTTTGGAACTGCTTAATCATCCTCCCCTCCCCCAAGATTGGTTGCACACTTGCAACTATTAGTCTTAAGATACTCCATTTCCTTTTTAACTTAAGAGAGATCTGCTTCAGCTAATGTCACTTGGGCTGAAAGTGCCTTCTTTTCTTTTTACATTCTTGACATTCTGTTGTTAGCAAGCGACAGTCAACTCTCCATATTGGTTTTCTCCTTAAATAAAATTTTGTTGGAAGTATGGAGTTCAGAGATACTTGACCATACAGTAGCTAATTCAGCCTTGATATCTGAATTATCCTGTTGTTTTACTATAGCAAGAGGTAACTGGGCTAAAGCTTGATATCTCTATGAGTAGCCGAAAATTTGATCTGAATATAATCTTCCAATTTAATATTTTTCCTCCAACTCTTGAAGGGTTTTTCTTGAACCTTGACCCTGTTGTAGATTGTTTTCCTTATTGGCTGCAATATAATGATACTGCGTTTCAAGTCTAATGAAGTGGTTGGTGATATCCTGTTTCCACTGACTTGAGAAGCCCAAATTTTTCAGCACTTGTGTTGCTATCTTTGGGAAGCTTTTGTTAAGTTGAGTTGCCAACTCATCAATTTAGCCATGTGCTTCTGCCGCAGCTCCAGTGTTTGAAATGATCGCTTTGCGCACTTCTGCAAAGAAAGTATCCAGCTTTTAACAAGCAAACATGGGCTGACCGTTCCTCATCTTGAATATGGTGAGGGTGAGAAAGCTCAAGATTTTGACGTGCAAAGATGCGTTGAGCATGCTTAATAGATGGTTGTACAAAATTAACCAAATATTTGTATGTGTTGACCTGACTCTCCTGAAGTCTTTGGGCCAAAGCAGCCATGGTGGCTTCTCTGTATTTTTGATAAATTTCGTTCTTCAGTGCTTGATCCTTCATATAATAAGATAGACCAAAGCTTGGGTCGATTGTTGAAGAACCAACCTGGTAGCCCCAAAACAGGGTTTCCAACATTTCCTTGATGTTGGCCTGGGTAAACTCGGCCATATTAGAAGGTAAAGTTGATCCTGTTACAGTCGCTATTAGCTCTGATGAGTACTCATTCCCCACCTCATTTTCAGAATATTTTGATGTAAAATGTTCAATGAACTGAACATTGCTTGTTTCCATTTTGTTTTAATTTTTTAAATTTTTAAATTTATTAAAAGGCACAACGACCAATGGATGGACATTACCGAAGTGCAGAAAGCAACAAAACAAAAACTGAACTAACTAAATTCTCAGATTGAATGGAAACAACCGTTCAAAGAATGGGGAGAATGTAACGATTGAGATACCAAACTACCAGGTGGGGCAGCGCTTAGGCGCTCATCCCACCATGGCGGAAGGGGAGGGGGATTGGGGGGCTCATTCTCAGCCTCATTCGCCTCTTCAGCGAGAGCACAAGCCAAGGAGGATAACAATGGGGTGGGGTGATCAGCAACATAGGGAGCGAGTTGGTAACAAGCGGCTGCTTGAGGAATTGGTTGTACATCAGCAAGTTGCCAATTTACTTGGCAAGGGTGGCCTCTGCTTTAGTGCAGAGGGCGGGGAGCTGGGACAGAGAAGCCATGGAGGTACGGGTAACCCAAGAGTTGGCTTGCAAGGTGAAAACCACTCTCTGGATGGCCTCCTTAGCGCGCATGTGGGCAATTTCAATGTTCAATTTGTGGCTTATGGGTTTGGATGGCTGGATGATGTGGGCGGGATTTCTGTGGCTAGCACTGCAACTGATGACTATGCCATTTCCTGGATGGAGTATACCTCAGGGTGGGTGGCTGCTACTACAGTGAGCTGGTGGTCCGAGAATAACTCCACAGCATCCAGTTGGAGAGCATAGTATCATTGGGCGACCTGGATGGGAGTTCAACTCTGGACAAACTTGTCATATGTAGGTTTCGATGCCTCTATAAAATTACCCATCTCATCAGTTTCAGCCAATGAGGACCATGGGATCAAATCAAACTCAAAATTTGGGTCTGAAAATTGAAGTGGTGTGGCTGGAGATTGCAGAATAACATCTGAACCCACATTGGACCAAGCCAATCAATGATTGGATGAGGCGCAGGTGGCACTGGGCGAGGCGCATGTGGCACTTGCCTGAGGGAGGGGCTGATTGGCTGCAGCAGGCACTGAGGCAACAGGATCTGGGGGAGGGAGGTAGGGTTGTACCCCAAGTCAGAAAAGTAGTGGGGTATGAGGAAAATTGGGGGCCTTGCGATGACTGCGCTGGGTCTGAGGAAGTTGTGAGGGAGGGGCATTTGCGCTTTGAATGGTCTAACTCAAAGCAGGAAGGACAGATTGTCCTTCCGCCCTCTACCCGGGCCTAGAGTGGGTGACTGGGGGCTGAGGGTATGATGGCGCAGGGCAGAATCAACAAAGTGATTTTTAAATCTATGGGGCAAATCATGGCAAATGCCTGAGGCCCAGCTAGGCGGGTGGCCCCATTGGGGACCACGAACTGGAGGATGGGGTTGGAGCCATACGCGGCTAAACCATCCATTAACTCCTGATGGAATATTGTGGGGGGAGGTGAGTGTGCAGCCCCGCGAATTGAACCACCATAGTGGTGTCAGTGGGGAGCTGGGTGCGTGTTGTTGGTATAGGGGTGCCCTTGAAGACCAAGGGCACAGTAGCCGCAGTGGTAGCATCAGCTTTGCAGGTGAAGCTGAGGTTAAAATACCCCTTAAAGGGGTGGAAGTCAATAAAGCCGGCTGGCTGCATCACCACCTGGGCCAGGTCAATAATTGCTCGTTCCTCATATGGAAACAATCTTCCATACTCGACCCAAAGGCTAAAATGGAGCTGAGAGCGGGGGAGAACGAGTGGCTGCAAGGCACCACCTGGGTTCATGCCAGGTGGATGGTGAGATCCTTGGGCGGATTAAACCAACCCAAGAACTTATTTGGACTGGATGATCCAGACCGAGTGTGTTTTCCCTCTGGACAGAAAACGCTAGGCTGGTTTTGCCGCTGCCTCACATTGGGGCAGCCAGTGGTGAATCTGACATCATTGGGGGTTGAATGGCCATGGTTGGCATTCGATCACTAATTGTTTTACTTACTTTCTGTTTTATTAATAAAACTCGCTTAAAAGTTACTTTGAATGGAAAGAAAAACAAGTTTTCATTTTGTTGTTGCTGTACTTTTGGGCAAATTCTGAAAGCTGATAGTCCATATTCATACTAAGGTAGTTGGTTTTTTCTTTGAGTGAGCACCAAAATGTTAAGTTTTTAGCTTATGGTGCAAGCTAAAATGACTTAAAAATGAAATTTTAGGATAAAAAGTTGCTTTTCAATTAAAACTCCTGTTTGTAATTGGGAAGTAGCTTCTCCAATAATCCTCAATAATAGCCAAGTAACTCTGGTACTCTCACCGTTCTTAAGTCTACTAGCAACAACAATTATGAGACCTTTTGTCTTCATACAAAATTAGGAAAGTAGTTCTCTATAATTAGGACTATTTCTCTAGCAGGTAACTATGTACTTCTCTTTGGGAAGTATAAACACACACAACTATCTAATATAGATGTAAAGGTAATGATTACAAATATTAGACAGATGACATATGGAAACAATAATTAATAAACTAAGTGATAGTAGTTATTAGTGATTAATATTTAAATGGTAAATGACGATGTTTTATTAATCAGCCAGGTGCTGGTATTATATACCTCTTGAGCACCTCCTGGCTGAACTCATCTATTTGATGAGTTCATTCATATTATGCTAATCCTCTGCTGGTCATGGCAATAATTATGAAAATCCCTCTTCAATTCAGCTCATGAATTGACTAAAAATAACAATTGTTTCAGCCAAATTGAAGGCAATTTTAATCTCATAATTGAGATGATTTTGGGTTGCAAACTCAACATCAAAATATTCAATTAGAGCTACATCATAACTTGATGAATAACCGTAATGGGGAATAGAGTATATATGAACATAAAATATGACGCACCCCAAATTTAAAATGTTGGCAGGCCTCTCAATAGCACTAAGTACGCCCTTATTTGGTACATCTATGTTTAGGTGCTTAATAAATCAATTTCATTAATTGAGATCAACTTCTGACTTAGTGCATTAAGATTAGTGCACTAATTTAGCAGGTGCAATTTAGTTAATGCCATGAGACCACTTTTTAACCAAGTGGACCCATAATTGGCCATAATATGATTATATCAAAGCTATTATTAGCTATGATAATTGGGACAGTTTAAGTACAATTGAGGTGGTTTTGGAATGAGTTTAGTTATGCAGATAAATTGGGAAATATCAAAGGATCCATCAATGGGATTAATCTATTAGCATTGATGGTTTTCTTTAAGGGTTTATTTTTGAGTCAATCATCAAATATAACACCCTGTCAGGGCATATGACCCTCTGACATATTCAGGATTCTTGGTCCAGCATCACAATTTCCTGATTTTCTCCTTGTCCTTGACAGGAGACTCTTGCTGTCAGTTTTATTTTGCAGCCCAATTAAGAATTCTCATCTATGTACACCCTTGTTATTTTCTTCTCATAACCTCTTGGCTCATATCATTTTTTAACTCTTCTCGGATAGCTTATCCCATTAAGTTTGAGATTAATTTCTCCGAAATTGGAGCTTAATTGATTTCAGAGTCCATAATATAGACTATCATATATGTCCAACATCCCCCTCTTGTCCAGCTCATATGTTGAATTCCATGTTGCAGTTCCAACAGCTGCTCAACAGTTTGTCTGTTCAAGATCTTCAGCTATTCCAGTGGATGAGTCAGTCTGTGCAATGGAATTTTTCTGTGGTCCTTTTCAGGACTCATACTCCTAGTCCAGTACCAGTGGCTATTACATCCATTGAATTACTGGAAAAGGTAACCAACCCTGCTGAAACTAGGTTAGCAATTGTCTCAAATGACTCGCATCCAATCCTTCCTCTGTCATCAATTCCAGAGCTATATTTTGAAGCTCTCCTGGATTCAGCTCCTTTTTCTGATGCGCCTAACATCATTATTGATCCTCCTGAAGTAATTTCCTTTGCTCTTGATCGTTCCTTCCTCACCAGATCAGACTTTCTTCCAGAATTCCTCTTCCAACTTGGCCAATATTATGAGCCAGCTGTCTTGGCTACCAAATTCACCATCAGCAACAGCGTTCATTTTAAACTCCCCTTCACATAATTAAGGGCCCAAGTCACTAAGGCTTTATCCATAGCTATGAATTCTTCCAATCTTTAAAAATCCTATTTCAGGATATCGCAGCTTATGAGCTTCGCTTTGCCAGCCAAGTTCTTCAAAGTTGGGCCACAAAGCTTCCAGCTTCTCCCAGTTTCCATCGCTCTTTCTGCTTCAGCTTCTGAGAAGCAATAGTTGTCGCTTGCAGGATGCCATTTGTTGCTTTAATGACTATCTCATTTCTGGCTCATCCCATTGGTATCTTCCACTGATGGCTTTGATAGGGGGCATGATTCAGCAACCCTCATATAGTATCTCTTGTTTGTTTCCAGCCCATATGTCCAGTGTTCTTGATGAAGCCCATCAGCAAGTGCTCAAGACCAAGCTTCTGGCTCCGATGCCATATTTGGATTAATCAGGGTTATTCGCTGACTGCCTCTACTTGTACTGTTGCTTCCCTCCCCGCTCTGGGGTATCGAGTTTGGCTTCCTCTAAAATCTCAATTTCCCTTCCTTTAGTCACTTTCTCACAGGGATCTGCGTCCACTAAATGAACTTGGTTTCATGTAGGTCTAGCAACTCTCTAGAATCTGATCTCACATAGATTTCGACGGGCTGTTCATTCCTACTGCAATCCATCCTCCCTTTCCCAAGAGGCAACATAGGCGGAATTATCCTGAATTGAGGATAATCAATAAAAAATAAAAATTATAAAAATATATCAGTTTTCTATGCAGTTTTGATAATCTTTTAATATCTTTATCAAAATATTTAATTCTTTTTCTTTTTCCTTGGGATTTGACCTTGTTTTGGTTCAGAGATCCATCTCTTTATAGAATTCCCCCAAACTGGATCCTAGGTATATTAGACCTACCTGTTTTCTATGGTTCAGAGGTCTTACTTTTATAAAGACTTAACCATTGAGATTGGTTCATAGATCCTTTTTTCGGCCTTGACCTAATCATTAAGACAAAACCAACTTAATGGTTCAGCGGTCAATAGGGAAATCTTTTTTGCTTTTTTTCATCAATCCATCGCTTCAAATACTTAGCATGGACTCAAACTACTACCCTTCCATCCAAGAGGTTCTTGATGGAGTAAGCTTCCATCACCGTCTTGGCAATAATCTCAAATGGACCTGACCACAACGCATCCAATTTGTTTCTTCTTCTGAAACCATGAATATTGTAATAGGCAACTCTTTCGCCAATTTAGTATTCTGATAAGGCCGGTTGATTTTTATTGTCCATCGTTTTTACTCATATCCTTTTCTTCAAAGTCATGTCAAATGCTTGTTATGCATTTCGATCAGGATATTTGTCAATCAGTTAAGGTACTGCTCAACATTTATCCCCAATGTTGGTTCCACCACCAAATATAAAATCAGTGGCAACGCGGCCTTCCTCCCATATAGCAACTAAATGGCGTTTTTCCAATCATCATATGATGACTGATAATGTAGGCGAACATCACCAAACTCAGGTACGTTCCCCCACACGGAAGTTCTTCCTGTGACCAGCTTCCTCAGTGTCACAACAGAGTTCCATTAACTTTTTCCACCAGTCCGTTCATCTCTGGCTGTTAGGGTACAGACATGACTCCTTGGACCCCCATTATCTCATTTGACTGCGGGATCACATGAGATGTGAAGTTTGTCCCATTGTTGCTCAGCAGGACTTGCAGGCATCCATTTGGTATACTTGATCCAAGATGAGCTCCGCAGTACTGGTAGCGTCTACTTTTGCCAGGGTCTTCATCTCTACCCACCTCGTCAGATGATCAATCGCAACTACTATGTAACTGACTCCCCCTGTGCTAATTGTCAGCAGTTCCATCACATCAATGGACACCGTACTTAAGCAAATCCAGGGCAGACCAATCAGTTTCCAGTCATATTCTTATGTTGCTTGTGAAACTGACACTCCAAACAGCAAGCTAGATAGTCGGTGACATTACAGTTGATTGACTCCCAGTAGTAGTACTGGTGAATATGGTCAGTTGTTTTTCTCAGGACTCCATAACTGACAACCTTATGAGCGGCTTGAATGATAGCTGTTCTTTCTGACGGCTTTGAGAAATAGTAGCTGCTTCCCATTATTGTCTTAAAACTTGTCCATCCATGGTCCGGTGTTTTCCATCACTTTTTGAAGTGCACCTTGGATTTCTTGGTGCTTGTTCCCAATTTATCTGTCGACCATTATCTGGTATAACTCATCCGCCTGTTGGTATACCATCTGGACTATTAGTAACCATGATAAGTCGTCCACATTCTGATGAGAAGCCCCCACTCAGTGAACAATTTCATAATCATAAGCCTGTAACTTCAGTCCCATTAGGCCAGTCATCCTTCTGGTTCTCACAAATTGTGAAGCCAACGTAATGAGGAGTGGTCCATCACCACTTTGAAGTGCATTCCGTGGATGTACACCTGAAACAGTTTACAGGAGTAAATGACTGTAAGGCATTCACGCTCAGTTATTTTGTAATTCCTCACAGTGGCTGAGAGTGTTCAACTCGCATATGCCACTGGATGTTCATCCCCAAGTTCATCTACTTGGCTCAATATGGCGCTGATCGCTGTCAACAAAGCATTATTTTATATAATAAAGACTTGATTAATATTCGGATTTTTAAAATCAGAGGATCTATCAGGTACTGGCATATCTCATCGAAGAATTTTTATGCTTCTTCATTCCATACAAATCCTTTCTTTAGATCCTTCAAAGGATTAATAAGGGCTTGGTGATTCTGGCAAAATCTTGAATAAATCTTCTATAGTATCTTACCATTTCAAGGAGCACTTTGATATCTCTGACACTCTTCATCACAGCCATCGTTCAATGTATTTGATCTTCTGGCCTTGCAGCTGCAGTCCACTAGAGTTGATCAGGAATCCCAGATATTCCAACTCTTTCCTGAAGAAGTGACACTTCCTTGGCTTAATATTCAGGTTGTCCGTATACAGTCTCTTGAACACTTCTTCCAAGTGGTGTAAATGGTCAGTAAACGTCCTACTAAACAAATTGATATCATCAACGTACACCAGGACGCATGACAACTTCAATTCATTTTTTTATAGCGTCCATGGCCCTCTGGAACGTTGCAGGCACATTGCATAGACTATGGTTTATCCTCGTTAGTTGATATAGCCCCTGCGCAGTAACAAATCGCATATTTTTCTTGGGCTTCTCTTGGCAAATATATTTGCCAATATCCTGATATCAGATCCATCACAGAGAAATACTTTGCTTCTCCCAACTGATCTAGCGCATCATCAAAGTTTGGTAAGGGATATGAATCCTTCTTTGTGATTTTATTCAGCTTCCAGTAATCAATCACCACCTGATTAGAGCCATCCTTCTTCTTCACAATAATAATTGGACTCACCCAGGTACTTGATGTTGGAATTAGAAGCCCATGCTTCCCTACCGTGCTGATTTCCTCTTCCACTACCGCTTCAGCTGCCTTCAACTATTTAATTGGTCTCATCCTGGTCAGCAAATTTTCCCCAGAATTGACCTTATGGATCACATCTCATGCACATCCCAAATCATGGTCGTCCTAGGTGAATAATTTTTGATACTTTTTGAACAATTTAAGAACCTCCTCTTGGTGTCCTTCCATCAGATCAGCAAGTTGCTCTCAATCAACTGTTAAGTTGATACTCTTAGTTACCCTGGATGATAATCCCGTCTCATCAAGGGTCCCAAAATCATGGAATTTTCTCAATTTGGCCATCAGGATTAGACGAACATATGTGACAATCTGATTCTTCTCAATTTTCATCAGTTTTTCCCTTAAATTCGCCACGAGAACTCAAATTTTTCCATAGCCTTATTATTCCAGGAGCCACCCAAGGCTCTACTCTGGACTTCTTCCAGGGGCTTCCAACCTCCCCATACAGCAGCTCTTGTATCTCTAATGTCAACCTCATGTTGACTATCATTTGTGATCCTGGCGGTATAGTTTTCACATTCTTGATTTTTAGTAGAATTCCTCAATTTTCTAGGGTTTCTGTTAGCATTTATCGTCGCTTCTGGCCAACTAGTTGGTATCAAATTGGGATAGTGCCATCATTGTATATCAAGTTGATGAAGTTATTTCTCCTACTCAGTGGAGCTTCCCCATCCTTCTGATAGACCAATGGTAACGTCTGACATAATATGGTCAATGTATTATCATCAAAGTTACATTAAACTCTGTACTTCCATAGAGATTTCTATCCTAATCTAAATGTCATAGATTTGGTTGACCAAAACTATTGCTGGCATAGATACCACCAATGATCTGAATCGGAGTGGAAAAGCGCTATATGCTCCACATTAGATGGTAATATTTTTCCAGATGTCCCATACTCCTTCTTGTAGACCAAATCAGGCGAGATCTTCATCCTTGACACCAGCTTGGTTAAGATCCAATATTAATAGGTGCTCCACTGTCAACAATAGCCCTCACCTGTACTCAATTAACTATTATATCTATATATGTACACTCAAAGCATTGTAAGATAGTATTTATTGAGTTGTTGAATGAATCTAATTGTCGGATATTTGATAGGGACATAAAAATGTTAAAAATCTTAATTTATTAAGAATCATATCAGATATCAGTGATATAGATCAAGAATATTTTAAGCTTATATAGCTTAAGATTTGTGGCCTAGCGATTCCACTTTATGTTTGACTATGATGACTTGGGCATGGGGACTTTGTTGGTTTAGTCAGACCTAAAATAATAGCTGACTAAATGACCCATGCACGTGAGCTTTGTTGGTCTATGTCAAAATTAGATTTTAGTGTCGATTGAGTTTTCAATTGAATCAATTACTAATTAGTGGTTCAAATTTCCTTAGTATGTGCTGCCAATTGCTTGAGATGAGTATTGTTTCAGCTATTTGCAGACGCGTTAGAAATTCTGTCTTGAGTATAAATCTGAGTTTGAGACTGACTCTGAGATGTTTGGGATGTCTCAAGTTGAATGGATTGTAGACCCTCAAACAAACTCGTTACTTTCTCTGTCCAAGTGCCATAGAAATTGAGGCGTCATGGATAAGATGTGGTGAACATCAAGCCCTATAAATTATCCCAAGTTCATAGTAATAAAATATAATCAAATATCAATCATCAAATACTTCTACAACTATAGTTTAATTTACAAGCTTTTAGTATTAATACTTTATGTTCTATTAAGTTGAGGATTTACTTGGGCTCAGGAAGATCAGGGAAGCGTTCCATCATCTAAGTAATGACAGTATAATACAACTTCTAGTAGAATTACCAAGGAGTTATATCTTAACTATAGTCACTGTCTGGTCTGTTGTCTTCATACAATAGACATTCGAAACTCCGCCTTACCACATAAGAAGAACCAGCCATCCTTAATAGACCAAAAATTCAACAAGTGGCGCTCATGGCTGGGAATTCAGATGGTGACTGCGTCAAGTATGGGAGTAATCCAATCAGTTATTTAGACCTATTATTGGACCTAATGGGAATTCAGAAATGACTGTGTTCTAAATTAATTTGAATGATGTACCTATCATTACCTACCCTGATGAGCCCATTTCACCTAAAAACCTGGAATGACTTGAGCAGCAGTTTTTAAGAGGGTACCAAATGGGACAAGGGCCTGTGGACAACAGCAGTGATCCTTTTTATAACAACGACAGCAAGATGTGTTGTGGATGAGATATCTAGTTCATCATCAATTTAGCGTAGCTCAACTCAGAAATAATTTAATTAGGGTAGATAATATTGCCAAATGCCTAATCAAATTTGTACATCCCACCTCTAGAAATTCTCAGATGACAATTGCTCGCCATCACGCGGCCTTTACTGAGCTGGTTAATTTCTCGCACAACTCCAGCCAGGCAGCCCAAATTTTAAATGAGCCTTTAGAGGCCAACTTTGCTGAAGTCTGCTCTAGCTTGATAGCAATTTATAATCTATCTACTTGGGCTAATGACAGAGTGGCAGAATTAGCATAAGAGCTAAATGACAGATTGCATCCTATCTTTGGCAATTTCTTAGAAGAAAGAGGAATTACCAAAACTTGGGTTAACAATATCACACAGACTTCTATTAATGCTTCAGAGTTTATGAGGCTTATAATGAAGCTCAAGAGGCACAGCTAAACACTAATGATGAATTTCATAATCAGCATTGATGACTGTGTGCCCAAATTTCGCAGATGAAGGATGAATATATTTAAAAATTAATTACTGGCAAACACAATTTAAAGGCCAACGGGCAGAAAACGAAAAAATTCAAGATTTTATTGATTGTCTCAATCAGCAGATTAATAATATTAATGAGGAGGACACCAATATTAACGAGTCAAACAATTTTCTTCATGGAGAAATAAATCAGTGTAAGAAGACAATTAAGGAAAAATTTCAAGTGATTTCCACTTTGCAATTACAAACCACTAGTTTGAATGAGGAAATTGTGAAGTTAAAGTTAAAATTTTGAAATCGTGTTAATTGGGAAAATGAAATCAATGATCAAATCCGAAAAATGGATGACGGGCGTTGCCAATGTGCTACAAACTATTCAACTGAAAATGCTTCCAAATACTATGAGGATGAAGCTTTGGAAGTAGCCACTGAAATAGATGCTGTACCACGTCAACAGATGCCTAGTAATATGGTTGCTTTAGCCAACACCAACACCTCAAATCATGGTACAGTGCCTCAACGCCCTAGTACATCTGGCCCAAGCCATCAAAGAAGCAATTCTGATAACCTTGGGTGGGAAAGCGATAATTACAAACCAGCAAACCTGCCTGCATTTGACAAAAATGGAAGTATCACCATATTTGTCAAATGCTTTAAATTGGCTATAAATTGGGCCAGCGACCACAACAAAGCAGCTACTATGATTAACTGCTTGGATCAGTGGAGCATTGAGTTGATTATGCCCCATATCAACGAAAACTCAATTTATGCTGAAGTCAAAGAGGCTGTGCTTTATGAATTCGGAGGTCCAGCACAGATGTTGACCAGAAAATCTAAATTTATGAATATTTGATTTAAAAAAGATGAAATCATTAATGAATTCAAAGATCAATTCTATTGCAAAGCACAAGTCTTCCTAGGCGCCAAGGCTATGGTCGATTTTGATGCTATTATTACGTTAGAACATGCAGTACAACCTTACCAAAAATTGCTGAGCGTTTTAATAATTGCCTTTGTACAAAATCTTACAACATCTGAACTAGTTGATTATCTTCACAGATGTTCACAGAATTAAGGCCCTCCTAATACTGGGTACAAATCAGGACCTGCCTCTGTTGGGAAACCCATTGAAGCCAAAAAGAAGATTGAAAATGATTTGCCTGTGAAAACTGGGCAGAACTCAGATATAAAGCCTACACACTCAATGAATGATATTACCTGCTATAAATGCAACCGTAAAGGGCACTTTGCCTCTCAATGCCATCAGTCCAACGTCAATGTAGTCCTTCCTGATAATGTGCAGTAGAAGGGAAAAGAACAAGCATAATAGATGCGGGACGCTCTATTGTGCCAGAAAAACCAGTCCTACCTGATTGACAAGAATATGCATGCCATGGGGCCTTGCTTAATGATGAAATGAATTCCATTTTAGTACCTAATGAAGATTCTACATATGTACATGCAGTAACTCGCTTTCATAGTAAGGTTGTCATACTTGAGGCCTCTGAAGTAGTAGCTAAACCATATGTGCAACAAATAATTGAAAATATTCTAGCAGAAGGTCCAAGCAATGCATCTGATACCCCAAGCCTGAAAGGGGTCAATATAGCAATGCCAATTGACAAATTCATCCATGAATGTCCTAGTATTGGAAATACTCTGAAGAATGAAGAACACTCTTAATTCTCTGGATTCTTCACATATTCATTAGTAAATTCTATTGATTCCTACTACTCTGGGTGCACTTATGTGAATATTCTGGTCAACAAAATCAAAGTTGTTTCTATTATTGATAACGGAGCACCTGTAAACATTGTTTCCACAAAGTTGGTGAAGAAACTGAAAATTGTGCTGGACATTGACCATCATCGAGAATATGGGACCGCAGGCCTCAACAGCACTAAGAGTGAAGGAGCTTACAGTGCCTTGCCACTGCGATTTGGTGCTTTAGTAGTAGCAGCACCCACAATAGTGCTTCCAAACGCCAATTATGACATCTTAATTGGAACTAGTTTTTAAGGACCTATGGGATCTCATGCAATTTTAAAGGAAACGTCTTAACAATATTAGATCAATCACTTCCAATTTATTACTCTCATGACAATATGAAGCCCACAAGCCATCATAAAAACTTTATTAATATATTTTATGCTGATGGTATAATACCAATAGGATATATTCAGCGGGGAAATCAAAGCTGTTCCATGCCAACTGCTATAAACAAAAATCGAGGAATACCCCTACGTGTGAATAAGGATGCTACAATAGCTCCAGGCCATCAACTGGTTATGAAGACTGGGACCACGCTGTATTTTCCAGAAGGACTATATGGTGAGGTTATGTCCCCATGACATTGTTCTTATATGGAACCTTGTGTGGCGCCTGGAATACTTATACAAGGGTATGGGTGAAATTGATGTCCTGTTAGCAAATTTGACCAGCTGAATTATTAAGGTCAATAAATATCAAGTGGTTGCATTCGTGCATCTGTTTCTAAGGGACAAATTAAAATCAGCCATCAAATTTGGAAATTTATGTGAGATAGGCTTACCTAACGAAACCCTTGGGGCACATACTGTAATCCCATGAGAATCGTTTACTGGATTATCAGAACAACAGAAGGATGAAGCACTAGAGTTGTTTGAACAATATTCCGAAATTTTTGCCAAAGATGATCAAAGTTTAAGTTGTGCAAAAGGAGTCCAGCATTTTGTTTACACTGGGGACCATGCACCTATTAGAATGAGGCCAATTTTGCGCCCCAGGGCTAGTGACAAAATAGTCGGAGAAGATCTAAAAAATTGCTAAAAAGCGGAATTATTGTGCCATCTAAGAGTCCATGGGCCAGTTCAGTTTTAATCTTAAAGAAAAAAGATGGCATCAATCAAGTTGTGATTGATTATTGACACCAAAATGCCATTACAAAAAAGGATTCCAATCTGTTGCCTAGAATTGATGATGCTTTGGATCGTCTGGGAGGGGCGAAATAATTTACTGCAATGGACCTTATCTCAGGATAATGGCAAATTGAACTGCCTCAAGAGGAGCAGGAGAAGTATTCAATGATTGCTACTCAAGGACTATTTCAACTGACGTGCATGCCACAGGGGTTGTGCAATGCGCCAGCAACTTTTCAATGAGCGATGGACACAATTTTGGGGAATCTTAAATTATCCTGTGTATTGGTTTATTTGGATGATATCAATGTCTTTTCAAGAACATTTTCCGAACATTTGGAGCACCTTGAACAAGTGTTTGAACGACTGTTGAAGGCTAATCTAAAGATAAAACCTAGAAAATGTCAATTCTTTAAAGAACAATTGGAATACCTCAGGTTCATTATTGATACCAAAGGCTTGCGGCCTCAACCTCAAAAGGTGGAGGCAATTAACAAGATGCAACCTCTGACAAGTATGAGGGATGTTCAAGTGTTCTTAGGCATAGTAGAGTACTATCAAAGATTTAAAGAAGGGTTTTCAAGGATTGCTGAGCCCCTATTCCATTTGCTGCAAGGAGGAGTTCGATTTTGCTGGGAAGAAGAATTCCAACAGGCCTTGAGGATTTGAAAACCAGAATGAGCTCCGCACCTAAGCTTTGATATCCCAATTTTAGTAGGCTTTTATCATACAAACTGACGCCTCGTTGACTGCAATTGGGGGTGTGCTATCTCAGATTGGGGAGGATGATGAGGAGCATCCAGTCACTTATTGCAGCAGGACGCTGAATAAGCATGAGTATAATTATACTGTGACTGAACAAGAGTTTTTAGCCATAAACTATGCATGTAAACAATTTTGGTTTACATTCATGGCACCAAATTTCAATTAGTAACAGATCACAGCTCATTAAGATGGCTCCACAACCTCAAGGAACCTGAAGGACGATTAGCCCGCTGGGCTTTAAAATTACAAGCATATGATTATGAATTTATTCATAGGGCTGGAGTGGCCCATCAAAATGTAGACGGATTATCAAGACTTCCTATTGTAGCTGTCCTGAGCAGTTTGGCTGATGAACTTCATGAAAAGATGATTAACCGGAAATATGAAGATGATCCAACTGAAGTTAAAAAAGTGATCTAAAAAGCATTAACCAACATTGAATATAATAATGGAGTTTTATACAAGCTCAGGCCCAATGGGCAGCGTCAAATTTTCCCAAAACCTTCCAACCAAATGGAAATTAATACACAAGAGCACAAGGCTGTGGGGCACGGAGGATTAACCAAAACTCTAGAATTAATTTGGCTGAATTACTATTGGGATTCAATGTGATTCAATATTCAAGATGTACTTGACAAATGTCATTCTTGCCAAATTACAAAACCTAAGAAGTCAGATGTGAAGTATCATTTAATCAAACCCAACTGGGCTTGGCATACAGTATCAATAGATGTAGTTGGCCCTTTTCCTGTGAGCAGCCTAGGCAACAAATACATAATTGTTGCTATTGACCACTTAATGAAATGGGTGGAAGCAAAAGTAATCTGAGACGTCAGGGCCTTAACTACTGCCAAGTTCATTATGAATAATATAATTTACAAGCACGGATGCCCACAGAAGATCTTGACGGATAATGGCATAAATTTTACTGCTCAGATGGTACAACAGTTAAATGAGTTGATGTCTATCAAAGGAGTGTTGTTAACACCATACCATCCTGAGACTAATGGTATGGTAGAGCGAGTGAATGGCACTCTAGTCAGCATTTTACGCAAAAACGCAGCCTTAGCGCCTTCACAATGGGCTATCTCTAATAGTGTTACCGTGTTTGCATACAATATTGGACACCACAGCAGTACTAGACACTCTCCTTTTTGACTTTTGTATGGTATAAAGCCATCTATGCCTCCATTATTATATTCAGCGCCCAGTTCAACCAAAGCAATTAGCCCAAGAAATTATTTTGAGCAGCTAGCGAAGACCTTAATCAGGTTGAAATCTGAAGCTTATTAAAATGTGATTAGTCAAAAAACTAGTCAAAAGAGCTATGATGACACTAAACAAGCAGCGGTGACTAAATTTAAAGAGCGAGACTTAGTAGTATATTGTGATACTCATAGCGCAGGCCGCGCGCACAAGCTTGCTATTGCTTTGAAAAAGTTCGTTTATTGTATTGGAGAAATTGTCCAAAGATGTATATACAATAAAGGATCAAGGCGGCTGGGTTGTGAATCTGGTACATGCTAAGTTCCTTCATCCATATAGTAAAGAATAGAAAAAATAATAGTGACAATAATAATATAAAAAAATTAAAATAAGAGAAAGGTATAAGGATTAATATAATAATATCATTAATAAACAATAATAAATATATAGAAAAGTTAAGAAATAATCAACTATAAACTTTTATTCAGAAATATGTGTCTCATTGTCATCAAAACTAGGTAACTCTACTTTAGGAGGGGAAAGAGAGTTAGATCAAATCTGAGAAATGCGAATTTCAAACAAATCTCAACCCATTGAGAAGTTCAATGAACAGTACTCAGTGCCAAGGGGACTTGCTTGGGTTCATCAATGATTAGTGAAATTATAAGGGATGCAAAACCAAACCCTCAAGGATTGTGGAATCGTAGCTAATTGATTCAGCTTGTGAAATCGTGGGCAACACGCCCAAGTTAACCATAGCATGCTGCATAGACTTGCTTAGTTGTAAGAAGATTTGCCAGTCAGTGTCAGAAAGACTATTGAGGTATCATTCATACTTGGATGAGCGAGAAAAATTGAACATTGTGAATCAAGAAAAGAGTACCACCATTTATATCCAATCAAGGCGGGGGATATATTGAGTTGTTGACTGAATCTAATTGTCGGATATTTGATAGGGACATAAAAATGTTAACAACCTTAATTTATTTTAAATCATATTGGATATCAGTGATATAGATCAAGTTTATTTTAAGCTTATATACAGCTTAAAAATTTGTGGCCTAGTGATTCCACTTTATATTTGACTTTGATGACATGGGCATGGGGACTTTGTTGGTTTAGTCAGACCTAAAATAATAGCTGACTAAATGACCCATGCACGTGAGCTTTGTTGGTCTATGTCAAAATTAGTTTTTAGTGTCGATTGAGTTTTCAATTGAATTAATTACTAATTATTGGTTCAAATTTCCTTAGAATGTGCTGCCAATTGCTTGAGATGAGTATTGGTTCAGCTATTTGCAAACTCATTAGAAATTCTGTCTTGAGTATAAATCTGAGTTTGAGACTGACTCTGAGATGTTTGGGATGTCTCAAGTTGAATGGATTGTAGACCCTCAAACAAACTCGTTACTTTCTCTGTCCATGTGCCATAGAAATTGAGGCGTCATGGGTAAGATGTGGTGAACATCAAACCCTATAACTTATCCTAAGTTCATAGTAATAATATAATCAAATATCAATTATCAAATATTCCTACAACTATAGTTTAATTTACAAGCTTTTAGTATTAATACTTTGCATTGTACTAAGTTGAGGATTTACTTGGGATCAGGAAGATCAGGGCAGCATTCCATCATCTAAGTAATGTTAGAAGAATACAACTTCAAGTAGAATTACCAAGGAGTTATATCCTAACTATAGTCTCCATCTGGTCTGTTGTTTTTATACAATAGACATTCAAAACTCCGCCTTATCGCATAAGCAGAACCAGCCATCCTTAATAGACCAAAAATTCAACAGTTTTTACTGAGTGTATAGCGGAATTATTAGCCAAATCGAGGGTTTGAATGATTTGTGCTAATAAATCAGTAAATTATTCCTTAATCATGTTGAGGGGGATTGACAGGTTTGCCTCATCTAATTGAACTTCAGTCAATTCCTTGGGATTATCTGCTGCTTGATTTTGTCTGCTAGTTGTCAGGCGTACAGCTGGGCAACTTCTTTAATTATCTTGGGGTCAATCCCCTTCACCTTAGATCTTGTTACCACTTTCACATCCAAATTGACTACTTGATACAGTTGATCCTGTACGTCTTCTTCCATAAAAAGATCACTGATGTCAATTTCCTTATGTTTAATATCAGGAGATACATGCTTCTACGCAGCTCTAGACTGTTCCCCATCTAGGCCGCAGGCCCTTTTCCCAACCCCTTTGTGGTTGCAGACTCTATCACTTGGACCACGTTGATTTAGACCTTGGTTTCTTGCAATGTACAGAAAAATGTCCCTTTCCTCCACATTAGTAACGAACTTTCTCCTTCTTATTAATCACTTTGAAGACTTTAAGCTTATTCCCCAGCATGGTTTGGTTGTTCATCTCCTTAGCACACTCATTCCCCTTTGTGGGATTCAAATTTTTGTACTGGGTTTGAATTGAAACTTCTGTTTGGGGCATTGAAGGTTGCTAACAAGATTTTCAAGTTGTCTTCTATCTGAGAGGTTTAATTTCAGTCGTGAACATGGAAGACATCATTTGATGCAACTTTCAGCAAGGCCAAAGGGCTGCTTGTAATGCAATTCTGGCATTGAAATCATCCTGCACCTTCACTCCAACCAGGATTTGCGATTCCTGGTAGAAATGATCAGCGAAGCTTGCTAAAGATTCATCTTTATGGAATTGGATGCCCATAAACTCTTGTTTGCGCTTTGCATGCTCATTGGGCTTCTAAATCCCTTCATAATAGCTGCTTTGGCCTCTGCGTACAATCAGCTGTCCCCCATCAGGTGGGGCAACACTAGGTTTTGACAATCGGTATCTAGGCAATTCATCACCATCAGTGCCTTTTGACAATAGCCATATCCATACATTATCATATCAAACAATTGTAAAAATGCTGGGGCGTTACCCTAATGCAAAGATGGAAATTTCAGTGTTGCCTTGATTTCCTCCGAAGTTTCTCTAGCCATTTCTCTAGGTTTGGCCACTCAGCTCACTTGGAGAGTGATTTTGGGCGTCATTTCCAAATTAGCAGTAAAAATGGGAGACATGTTTCTTGAGAAGTCATCTTCTCAATTATCATATGGGGAGTTCTCTCTTCAGCGTCAGATACACATATGGCTTACAATCGCATTTGTGGGCTTTTAACTCCTTGACCTGTTTAATCAGCCGCTTGATATCAGCGCTGAATACTCTTAAACAAATGCGATACACTTCATGCTCCATTTTCAGATATAATACTTCTCAAATTAAGTCCCATTCTTTCTTCTTTAATGGCATTACTTTTCTAAGTAACTCATTCCGTAAACTTTTGTGAAATTATTGATCCCTGCCTCCATCTTGGCGACTCTTTCTTCCAAGGCTGTGAATTTTTTATGTTCCACTGAGATCAGGACGTTCATATTAATGGTTGCCAACTCTGTCCATACTTTTCTTATCTCGTCTTTATATGACATCACTTCTAAGTTCTTCTACTCAACTACACCCCTGTAGTGAGCACCACTTTGTAAAAAACTATAGGTTTTCTGATTATTCTTGGTCAATAACCCCAATAAATATATTACTTGAAAAGGATCGTGTTTTGTGCAATTCTCTGCATTGTATAATAGTTGCTATAATTGTTTGATAATAGTATGTCTATCATTATCTGTAGTTAATTGGAAGCATTAGATTTTGGTCCAACGCTCATCCAGTATTTCCTCTTAATATACTTATGATGCCTTGAAATATGGATTTATTCCCTCATACCGCCTAACTTGATCTACACTTAGATACCTGTTTATGGTTTCTCTTATTTGAGACACTGTCAGCAACAATCCCTAATTTGATTCAGCTTCTTCTCTGGATCCCCGCTCAGATCCTTACTCTTTATCTTACAGAGTCTCCCAATTATCGCACACAGCAATAATATCCCTAAGAAGGAATAGAACAAATGGATTCTGATAAAATTTTCTAAGCTGATACTCTATTAAAAGTGATAATCTGTGGTATGAGAATTTACTATCTGGCAAATTTGTTCTTTATTTACTAGTGAATTCTAGGGAACTTATAGTGAGGAATTAGGCACCCAACTCTCAGTTGGCACCTCCTTGTTGAAACATCAGATGTTGCCATTGAATCAACCATTCTCATCTCAGCAATGTTCTTACCCATCCTGGCTAGGATTCTGTTGTTGGACATCCTTGAGACCTAAAATGGAAAGAGTCAGAAAATGTATCCCTAACATTTTCCTCTCAATCCAAGTGAACCAACCATATTTGGCAAGCGACCTGCTTAGGTAATGGTACTTATTGTTCATTAAGGCAGGTTGCAAACCAACTGATTGATTTGCTAGTTGCAGGCAGCATCACTCACCTCATAAATTACTCCTTAAAACTCTAATTGGTCGATGATGAAACCTGACCAATCCCAATCAGTACACCTGATAGCTAATCAACTATTAGATGCCCTATTTTGTTAGTAACTCTGCCTGATGAGGTCTTAAGTATTCATTCATATTGATCACCAACGGATCTGACCAGGTGAATATCCTAAAATCCCCCAGATGTAGTTACCCCAAAATCAGGGTCAACTGATATCCAATTCACCTCGCATTAGGGAATTATTCCCTAGCAATCCCTGGTAATCTAGTTGTCTGGGAATATGGGTAAAAATCCCAACGTCATCCCAGAGGATTGACTGGTGGAGCTTTAAAATGGAAAACCCCATGGAATCATTTAGTGAGGCATTTCAGCGTTATGTGTCATTTGATGCTAATTAAATTAAATGAAAATATTAATTTTGAGCCATAAGCACTTTTAAAGACTTGATTAATAAATAAATACAAATAGCTATTGGCCGATATTTTCTAAATAGATATTTGCATCAAAAAATTCAAGGTTAAGGTTTCACACCTATTAGGGCAAATCCACTAATACCTAAGATGTCATGAGCTGAATGAGTAATGGATTAATAAATCTAATGAATTGGGAATTGAAAAAAGGATTGCTAAATAGAAAGGATGCGCAATGTACACTATAGTAAAGAGAAAAATAAAATTGTCAAAGATTATGCTGAAGATGCCACCATCAGAATTACAGAAGCTAACTACATACTTTCTAAATGATGAAGAGGTAAAAGAAGGACTGGATATGATATACAGAGATATGTATAGAACTAAAAAAAATTTATTTAAAGGTTAGAGAAGCTTATGAGGAAGCATTAAAACTACCTATGACAGATAAAACCCGTAATAAGTTGGCTATACTTAAACTTAATATGAAGAATAGTTTGCAACCAATAAAAATCATTGACTAATGATCTTAAGAAGGAAGAAAACTAATTGTCCCTCCATTTTGTAACCAAGCTATTGGATGAGTCTGCTAAATGCAAGTTTTATATCATTTGTGAGCTTTCTACCCTTTAAACCATAAATTATGAGCGCAATATTGAATATGAAGTTAATGCATTTACTTTCATTGAGGATCAGCCAAATTGCAATAGAATGTTAAGATATCTGATCCAAGGGCTTTCACAACCAATATGCTTAACTCTGCCGCACCCTCCAAGATCCAAAAATTATGAAGCTTATCAATCAAACATGGTCATATCAATTCCAATTCCCTGCATTAAAAGTTTGCTGTTCTGAACTTAAATTTGGACCAATCAACACAATAGCCTCTACACCCACTTCACTTTCATAAAATGACTTTTTAAAAATTCAAAAAAATACATTATTCTATACTAACTATTAGGGATTATTTCTTGCAATATAAAGTCATAACCTCCCAACTTATCTATAATGAAAACAGATGGCTTTAGCAAGCAGCTTTTTTTAGTACTAGATGGTCCCAAACCGAGGGGGGATTCATCAATGTCTTAGCAAGCAGCTTATTACCTTGAAATTAACTCAGTTAGTATAACCAGTTATATTGCCCACCAACTAGTTTTTAAAAACCAAACTATCAGGTCAAAACCTCAAATAACACAATGAATACTCAGCTAAAACTTATTTGGTCAAATTAAATGGTATGTCATATTATCTTAAACAGATACAAACTCAACGATCAATGTTTGTAGGAAGGGAGGTGACCAACTGGCTAATTGGACTGGCAAGTTTTAAATTCAAAATTACGGCCTGGCTTGATTTCGCCAAGAAGTTATCTTTTGTTGCTTCCCCTGTCCAGTCTGTTACACTTACGCCCAGCTGTTACCTGATTTTCTACTAGTAATGGATTTATTGACAGAGACACTCATCTTGGTAGAGTCATGACTCCATGACCTTAGGCTTGATGATAGGATTGCCTCAATGGCTTTACCGCCTTCTAAGGCGCCCCGCTTATCCATAAAAGATTTTTATAGACCCTGATTGGCCTGCACTTGTTACAGTTGTCACATAATTTTTCCACGGCTTTTTTCTTAAGCGTTTTCTTCTATGTTATCTTGACAACTTGCCACTTTCACTTCCACTTATAAAGCTACCTCAGCTACAACTAGACTCTTAACCCAATTGCTATCTGCCACCAGTACCAAATGCATTCTGACGTCTTTTATATTTGATGATTTCCCATTTGATAATTAAATTCCTGAACTTATAAATAGGATTAAGTTCAGCTAAATTATCTTCAATTTTTGAAGAGTATAAAGGTAATTATTGTTAGGAAAATTACAAAGCTTAATTAAAATAACGAAATCCTTCTGGACATTTCAGGCTAATTTGTCTTCACAAAAATGTGAACTTTACTAGTTCAGGCTGTTGGAATCCAAGGATTACTCGCTTGATAATTAGCTTCCTGCATGCTTAATCAGGACAAAGTTCAGCCAAATGATCCTCAATATTGCTAGTGGCTTACGTATTTTCACCATTTGGAAACTCACTAGGCATATAAATAGCCCTGACTCTTCTGGTCAAGTTCATGCTTAATTTTCCCTTCATAATTGGGAACTTCTTCTGAGGCAGTTATTTTTACAAGCTGGGGATTTGGCACTTCCAGCTTGTCAACACTTTTCCAAAATAAAAGATTATAATAAAAACTAGGAAAGAGATGAAATAAAATATCTTTATTAGAGGATATTTATTTTGATAATTAATCATTAGGCCAGGCGCCAGTTTTTATACCTCTAGGGCATCTCCTGGCCACATTTGAGCACATAATTTCAACAGATTATTTTCCACCTCAGTTCAGCCCTTGAATTGATATTACTGAGACCTATTGCTAGGTTTATTGGTGGCAAAATACTCTAAAAATCAGGAGAATTTCAGGGACAAAATTGTTATAAAAACATACAAAATTTTCTTAGGATCCTCTTGATTTTGAGTTTCGTCATACTGCTGACAAAATACATCTTCTGTGAAATTTCTGCATTAATTAAAGTAGATGATGTACCCCTAATCAGGATGTTGGCAGGCCTCTCTTGATAGCACTAGGTACTCTCATTTGGGCGGTCCTTGTGAAAGTGCTATTGTGCTGATTACAAAGATTGACATACAAATTTCGCCCTAGGGTGGGAAATTGATTATGTTAAAACGTCTATCTGTCCATGGGACTTTTAGACAGTATCTTTGGGTCAATCCTGAACAATTTCTTATGCAGAATTTTGATATTGTTTTCAATATTCAGGACAAATTTCTGAGTTTTGGTCCAGTGATAATCAGCCATAGGGTGCGAGTGGATTTTGCCTAAGCTTTTGATAAAATAAGTGATAAAATTGACATTGGGATAATCATCCTGATCTGTTGATTGTCAAAGGGTTTATTTTCAGGTCAACCACCAGAATCTGACACAGGCAAAAATACAAGCTGGAGATTATGGCTCTAAAAGCTTTGTGACACTCTAATAGGAATTAAACTCTGATATAATAACCAGATAAAAAGTTATTATAACAGAATAGATTGTCATAAGATAAACTATCCTCTTTTTTGATTTTCATGTTGTTTTCTCTCTTAGCCAGGCGCTGATATTTAACTTCTAGGCATCTCCTGACCATATTCCAAGAACACAATTACCCACATATTTCCTTTTCCACCTCAATTTAGCTTAAGAACTGATAAAATCTAGCTCTTTTTTAGATTTATTGGTAAAAAGCTCTTTAAAATTTTGGGGAGATCTCAATTATAAAATTTCAACTTAAGTTTGGAAAGTTATCACATGATCAGCCTGATTAGAATTTCATCATATACCTTAATAATATGATTCTTGAAGAAAATAGGCAACATTTCAAATTATTGGCATACCCCTAATTGGGATATCAGGATGCCTCTTGATAACACTAGATACTCCCTTTTTTACATCTTAAGTGCTATTATGCCAATTATGATGATTGGCATACAAGTTTGCAATTGTGCATAAAATTAGTTGCGATAAAATAAGGCCAACCTTATAGGTTTCATTAGATATGAGATTTTAGAGCGCAATATGGCATTGATCCAAGTACAATCTCTTACACTTTGATGTACTTAAAGATGCTGCTTTATTAAAGAGGTTTTCTAAAATCCTATAAAAGAGGTAATCAGCTAAATTAATGGTCTCCTAAAAGGGTTTATTTTTAAGTCAGCCACCAAAATTAACAACTTCAACCTTCCAATTCTATCCTATTGAGTTGTCAAAAGCCCTAGATCATAGACTCAATACCCTCAAAGAACTCTCAAGTTCTATCATTGACATCAGCTGGGTTATGCTTCTCCTTAAAGCTGCCTCAAAGATGTCAATTGAGAAATATGCTAGAACTATCAGAGTCTGACTTTGGACTACTTACTCTTGTTCACAAGGAACTTCATGAATCCCTAAAACGTCACTAACACCTAAGATGAGCCTCCAATTGGTGATTTTACCAATAATCAAAGCGTCATGAACCCTGGAGACACCATTGACTATAATAAGTATCGTTTTTTGTCATTTTAATGGTTCTTCAGTCAAAAGGATATGTTTCACTAAGCCTTTACCATTATTGATAAAAAGCTCAAACATTTATTTAGATTGCATGTATAGATGAGGTAGATACCTTCAGATCATCGGAAATTTTCTCCATGCTTTTGCTTAAGTTGAAAAATGTTTCTGATGCTATGTTGGGCAAGACCTTAAGAAAGACACTAGTCAAAATCCTGCCTATTTTACTTGCTCCATGAATCAGCCTATCAAAGGTAACAGCTTCATTGCTGACATTAAAGTCCTCCATAACATTAATGAGCCTACTGCTATTGCCATCGCCTATGGGCTCAGCTCCAAGGTAAAACTTAAAAATGGGCATATAATTTATCTCACCAGTGATACTTTCAATATGTCCCCCTTACTATCTCTGGAGGCATTTTCACTGAGCATGTTAATGCTGGTAAACCACTCTTAGTGGCGAGGATTTTGATAGCATGCCTCTAAAGCACATCAAGTATGACTTT
Source organism: Massospora cicadina (assembly GCA_022478985.1). Classification (NCBI taxonomy): domain Eukaryota; kingdom Fungi; phylum Entomophthoromycota; class Entomophthoromycetes; order Entomophthorales; family Entomophthoraceae; genus Massospora; species Massospora cicadina. The sequence continues at coordinate 105,253 of JAKSZP010000273.1, forward strand.
AAATGCAAGAACAAGGAGAATTACTCCAATGATGCTCAGCCATAAAAGACTTCCACACTGCTTGTGAGTACACTAAGAATACACTTCTATCTTTAAAACAAGTAACCATCAAGGAGTATACCTTCTTTAATGAGACAGATATCCTGGCCGAGTTTGATTAACACTTGGATACCATGAAAAGCAATTGTCAACTACATTTCAAACTTTGATTAGGCTCAATTGGGATTTTTTCAATTTACATGAACTATTTAATTTATGCCTCATTTTTAATAACATTTATATTAATCCCAACTAATATTAATAAATATTCTCTAATCAAAATTTATTGCATTAAAAACCAAAATTAATATACAGTAACCTACATATCCTTTTTTTAGTACTAGATGGTCCCAACCCGAGGGGGGATTCATCAATGTTTATTGATTTACGCCTGGGCTCCTAAGAGCCTGAGGCGAGGGAAGGGGAGGGAGGAGGCATCGAGAAAGGGAGGGGGTTTGCGCGCCAGAGCCGTGCTGCAGTGACAACTGAGTGGGGGAGGGTTGGCGACATAGTGCAGACCTTCAGGGCCATCTCAAAGTGTACCTGAAAGTGGGTGATCATGTGTGGAAGGGTCCACACCTGCTGGTCAAAGGCAGCATGAAGGAAGGAGTTATGGATGGTCCAGATGGCTGTGGCATAGGCGAGGACATGGAAGGGTCGGTGGCAACCAGGCAATGTCTGCTCAAACATGAGGTCTTGCACAGGGTGTCCAGACCAGGGCTGAGCATGGAGGAGCGCGCAGGCCTTTGGCCAAAATGCAGTGACACCTGGACGGGTGAAAAAACGATGAAGGTGGGAGTCAATAGGCTCCACACAGCGGGGGCAGCTTTGGTGCTGGAAGGTAGGGCCAGTCCGGTCCCCTGTCCTGTATGAACAGTGGAGCACCCTCCATAAGGTGTTGGACACCTTTGCTGACAGGATGGGGTGATAGACGTCCTTCCACAATTCCTTAAGGTCAAATCTCATGGAGGGAGGGAGGAGCTCAAGGAGTCTTGGGCGGATGGGAGGACGATCTTGGGGGTTGAGGCGAGTTATGACAATTTGTCCATTGTGCACAATTGCATGGCGACGGGGGCTGAGGCCAGGGCCTTCCCTTCTGTATGGGAAGGCATGGTGGATCCGCGCGCCTACTCGTTTCAGGGCAAGGAGAGCCTGGTTCCAGTAGGGGGATGAGGATGGCTTTAGGCGATGGCCTGGGTGGTTTGTGAGCCACTCCCCTAATGAGGTGAGAGATGCTCTAGGAAGACCCAGAGCTGCTGACACTGACTGGCGGAGGGCGGGCGCCCATTGGGGCATGGGGGTCGCGTCCCAGCAGACAATCGGCCATAGGAACTTCAGGAAGATTGTGGTGGCGTAGATCGCATGTCCAGAAGCCCTAGGCCCCCTTCATTGCAGGGTTGGGCAATGGTTGAGAGGGCCATTGGTGGATGGTTAGAGCCCCAGATCCAACAGCGGAGGAGTACATTGAGCCGCGTATAAAAGGCATCTGTGAATGGGCAGACGTGCGCTAGGAACCAGACTTTGGAGAGGAGGAACACATTGGCCATCAGAGCTCGACCCTGGGGGGTGATATGCCGCCGGTTCCAGCTGGCAATCCTGGAGTTAACTGCTGCGAGGAGCAAGTCCTCATTGTCTTTTAGCGCAACTCCTTGTTGATTGGTGAGAACGCCCAGGTGACGGAAGGTACCGCGCTCAGGTTCAATACCAAATGGTGGGGGGAAGGTGGGGGAGCCGACCTGTACAACTGTTGTCTTGGAGGTGTTGACCATGGCGTTGGACGCCTTGGTGTACCTCTCAATGGTCAAAGCAGCGAGGGCAACATCCCCAGGACAGCCAAATGCAATGGCAGTGTCATCTGCAAATGCCATGGTGCGTGTGGGGGCTTTATCTGGGACCAGAATCCCTGTTAGCTTGTCCTGTAAGGAGGTCAAGAGGGGGTCAAGGGTGATGTTAAAAAGGATAGGGCTCAGGGGGTCCCCTTGCCGGAGACCTTGTCCAACTGGTACTGCCACTGTAAAACCCATTAGCGCCAGGACTCTGGTGTGGAGCTGGTCATAGAGCGCTGATATCCAGAACCTAGCTGCGGGTGGGAGATGGAAGCGGGCCAGGGAAGCATCAATATACTTCCAGGCTACCCGATCATATGCTTTCTCCATATCCAGGAGAGCCACAAAGCCATTCACCTTATGAGAGTTAGCAGTCAAAGTCATGTGAAGGTCATTATAGTTGTCCCATAACGACCTCCCCGGAATAAAACCGTGCTGTGATGGGGAGAGGCGAGGTGACACCCATTTGGTTATGCGGTTGGCCAGAAGCTTCGTGAAGAGCTTGTGGTCTGTGTTGATCAACGCTATGGGGCGCCAGTTCGCCAGGTTCTCACGGTCTGACTTCTTGTGAATGAGGGTCGTGATTGAGCCTTTGGAGTTGGGGAGTACCTCGTCATTCATCAAGAGTGCAGCGAAGAGGTCGCGGAGGTTTCTGGCTATCACTGCAGGCTCCAGAAGGTACACCTCGAAGGGTATTCCATCTGGGCCTGGGGCTTTAAGCCGTGGGGATTTCAAGAGGGTTTCCATCACCTCCTGGATGGAAATAGGCGCCAGTAGAGCCTCATCAGCCCGTGGGTCAATGGGCGGCTCTGGGGCCCGCCACAGGAAGTCTTGGATGTCCGATGGGTCCACCTGGGTGGCATGGAAGAGGCTGGAGTAGGAGCGGTGTAGTTCCTGCGTGATTTCCTCCTTATCTGAAGTGGTTGTAGTGCCAATCTTCAGTGCAGTAGAATCCTGCGCTGTTGACCGGGCTTTCTGTTTCTGAAAGAAGAAGCGGGTGGGGCGTTCCCATTGAGCATAGTAACGAGATGTTGTAAAGTTTTCTGCCCGTTCTTCCTGCAGTGTGAGCTCCAAGCGGAGTGCTTCCTGCGCCGCTTCCCAGTCTTCCAACCATCTGGGAGAGGGCGAAGGCTGGCAGTTTCGCTCCAGATGTCTGATTCTGGCTTCCGTCCTTTTGACTCTGGCGCGAGCTGCAGTCATCTGGGCTTTGGCACAGTTGTAAGCAACGCGGGTGATGCCCTCCTTGGTCACCGCCCATCTAGCCTTGTGGTCAAGCAGGTGGGGTGGGGGAGGTGAGAGTCTCCCGGATGGTCATAGACAGCTTCTCCTTAGTGGAGGGGTTGTTGAGAAGAGCTGGGGCAGCCCTAGGCCAGAACCTACGCGACGGTCTAAGTGTGGTGGTGAGGACAACGGTGAGTGACCTGTGATCACTCAGATGGCTGTCACTAGAGATGGGAGAGGAGATGCAGCCAATTAGCAGGGGGCCAATCAGTACCATATCTATGCGTGATGCTGACTGGAAAGCTCCTCCATCATACTGAATCCTAGTCATGCAACCTAGGCCAGATGCGGAGGGTGGAAGCGCATCTATAAAGCCACTCAGGCGAAGGAAATCCTGGAGGCGATTGATCCAGGGCGTTCCTTTGCTGCAGGGGGGTAAGAGTCACAGACGCGACTTATGGTTGTGTTGAAATCTCCTAAGAGGACTGTATTCCGTGGGAGATTGAGTTGGACGAGCTCTTCCAAGAGCCGATTTTGCTCCTGACCTGCATTAGGCAGGTAGATGCTTGCAGCGAAGAAGGAGAAGTCAGGAGTGGTGAGTTTGGCCAGTATGAGGCGGCCACCTAGATATTGTGAAAAAGAATGGGGTTTAACCTGGGGATTCAAAACAATAAGGGCGGCATGGTTTGTCCAGAAGGAGTTGCCTCCAAACTGTTCATTCCATGCAGATTGTTCGTGGGGGAGGATATGGGGCTCCTGGACAGCAGCGATGTCAATCTGTGCTGACCTGAAGTTTCGGAGGAGGCGGGCTCTCCGCTTAAAGTCCCGCAACCCATTTGCGTTAATGGATTGCAGGGCCAGGGTGCTGCCTGGGGACTCATAGCTGTTCCCCTCCATGTCCTGGGGGGTTGCCAGCGCTTAAACCTGCTGCTGTGAGGCGGCTAGTTTTGAGTCCTTTAGCTTGACTATTAGCTGCAATCTGTGAGGAGCGTCGAGGGTTCTGAGGGGAAGGAGAGGGTGGGGGGCGGAGGACCCAGTAAGCCAACCTAGGATTCTGCCCCCGCTCCGTTGCAGGGGAAGGACCTGAGGGTGCTCAATGGTGACCTCCGCGGTGTCCCCATTTGATGAGTCTGAGTCCATATTCACCTCCTCCAACACTGCAAAGGATCCTCGCGAAATGGACTGTGGGGTTGGGGTAGGACTCTTTGAGGTGGCACTTCTACTGCAGGCCGCAGGTTGCCAGTCCATGCTGGTGGGCATAACTATATTGGGAGCTGAGGGTTGATGCGATAAATCGATGGTGGAGGTTGATGGGGGTGCCGCGGAGCCCTGAGTGGGGGTGGCTGACGAGGGGCACCCTGTGGGAGATGCCTTGCGCTTGGTGAGAGAGGGAGTTAACTCTGGGAGATTGGAGGGGGTGCCCACTGGAAGGGGGGCATGAGCGCGAAGGTATCCCATACCAATAGTGGGGTTAGCTGTTTCAACTGCTAGGCGTAAGGCCTCAGGGGACAGGTCTTGAACAGGAACCCATTGTGTGGGTTGTGGAATTGCTGCTGCGGCCACGTGGGATCGTTTTTGGCCTGGTTTAGGCCCTGGGTGGTGGCTAAGAGGGCTTGTTTTCGAGCTGTGCAGCCACTATACAAGTGTCCAAGGGCGTTACACCATGAACACCGGGGGCGCGCCTGATCAGGGTCGACAAAAAAGATCTCAGGGCATGCCCCAACTACCGCCACACGAGGAATAACCTCAATGTTGTGGGATACAGTGGGGGAGGGGATGAACGACGCCCTAGCAGTGCGAGCTCTTTAAGTGGGAGCATAGTAAGAGGGGACGCTAAAGTCCACTGAAAGAACAGACCCAAACTCCATTAAACCACGATGGAGTGCCAGTTTAAGAGACTCAGGATCAACAGTCGTTGGTAGGTTGGAAAAAGTAACCCATGAAATTTTCTCCAGGTGAGAGCGTGTGCGGGAGATGTGAAGAGATCCACGTGGAATAATGACCTGGAGGGTGGCAGCATGGTCAGCAAGGGCAGCTTCAGTGAATCCCACATCGATGTAGTGGCCCTCCACTGATTCATGGATGGTGGTGTTAATTGGGAATGTCTCCACAATCGCTGAAAAGTATGAAAAGTAATCCTCTGTATAGAATTCAACAGGGTTATGTCCATAATAAAGGCGAATTGAATGGGAGAGGGTTGAGTGAGGTAGAGCTTTTTACGCTCTAGTTTCGGCCCATTTCTTCTTAACATCAGCAATAAACGCCACTTCATGGGGATCAGCTTTGGGTAGCGTTGGTGCCAGAGGTTTTTGCCATGCCCCAGTGGCTCCTTTGGTACGTTTGTGTTTGCTTTGGGCTGCAATCGCAGGTTGAGTGTGAGCTGGTGGTTTGAATAAGTTTGTGGAGTTCCCTTGTTGCTGGAATGTTACAGCAGTTGCTGGCGTCATATTAAATTGAAAGGGCGGATTGTTGGGCCTCGCTAAATTGGGGAGGCCCATCCAGATTGGAATTAACTCCACCCAATTGGGAGGAGGGCAATGTTTCATCACCATCCCAATCTATTTTGGTAAATTCAGCCCGAGTATTTGCTGTGATTTCGTGGGCAAAACTCACTGGCTGATTGGTGAATTGGTCATTTTCAGCATATGGAGATAAAGTGCCGACTTGAGAAGTGCCTTTATGGGGTTTAAATGGGACGGGTGAGATTGGAACTGGTGTGAAGTTCCAAAATCTGAACCATTTAAATCCCCATTGGGAAGAGTAGATTGTCCCAATTTGGTGCTTAGTGAACCAGAATGTGTGGCTAATCCAACCTTACATCCGAGGGTTTGGGGGCCAGGTGATTGTTGGGCCTCGCTAAATTGGGGAGGCCCATCCAGATTGGAATTAACTCCAGCCAATTGGGAGGAGGGTGATGTTTCATCACAATCCCAATCTATTTGGTAAATTCAGCCCGAGTATTTGCTGTGATTTCGTGGGCAAAACTCACTGGCTGATTAGTGAATTGGTCGTTTTCAGCATATGGAGATAAAGTGCCGACTTGAGAAGTGCCAATTACGGGGTTTAAATGGGATGGATGAGATTGGAACTGGTGTGAAGTTCCAAAATCCAAACCATTTGAATCCTCATTGGGAAGAGTAGATTGTCCCAATTTGGTGCTTAGTGAACCAGAATGTGCGGCTAATCCAACCTTACATCTGAGGGTTTGGGGGCCAGGTAGCTGGGTATCGCCCCTCATGGAGGGAGCCAGAAACATGGCGTCAGCAATAATAGATGGGGCTGAATTAGCTGACACAATGGGGGAGGTGAATGCCTGTATGGGCTGAGTTGCATTCAACTGAGCAGGCGCCATTAAAACAGCGTGGGTGATGGCCTCCTTGATTGGAGGGGGCCCAGCGGGTTGGTGGGAGGCAGCGCACACAGAGCTGTTAGGCGTGCAGGTTGCAGAAGTATGATCAGGAGAATCAGCACTAGTTGAAGTAGCTCCAGGTTGGGGGTGGTGCCTGCTTTCATGGCTGCTGCTTGAGAGCGGGTGATTCTGGTTGACCCTGAGGTGGGTAACCGAGGGTTGCTTCATTTGGGGTGGTGCTGGCTCGTTTGGCATAGCCTGCGGGTTCATTTGCGGGGTTTCCCACCATAATTGCTAATAGTTTTCGTAAATATCTTTAGTGGAGCTAAATTACAGGCTGAATTGATTTTTAAAAAATGATGCTTAGCAGAAAGAGAGTAACGTAACTTACATATCCTTAAATGATTAATAACGCCAAATTAACAAATAAAAATTTAAACAAATTTTCTTGGCCTCTGCCAACCAATGGGATTAAAATCAGCATGAAAGTTTACATATCACTGCCATAGCAATAGACAATAGCAAGACCTTATTCCAGGTTTGTCTCTTTCCAGTGCTACCCATCATTGTTCATTATATGCCATTGTGTATTAGCTTCCCTATATTAGGTTAGGATTCATATTATTAGTCTGATTCCAGCTCTTACCCTGGAATATTCCTCTTATCTATCCAATTCTTGATTTTTAGTACATTAAATATTACCACTAATTTTATTAAAATGATCTTTTCACTCATTTTTGTTTTTTAGTTGAAATTTCCTTGATCCGCTGAACCTTTATATAAGTAAAGTCCATCATAATAAAAGTTGAAATTGGTCATCCTGCACAAAGAGCTTGAATTTCTTTAGCAAAAATAATTATGCTAAAAAGTCTGCTAAGTGTAACAAGTTTAATAATAATGTAGTCTTTATCAAAACAGCTAACAACAAATAATACTCTGACCTCTGAAACTCTGATATGATTTTTTAGGGCTAATTTTTTTGTCAATGGCTGACGTTTTTATTATGGTGCCAACCAAATGGTTAAGCATTAAAATTCAAAATAAATCTTCTTGATATGATGATTATATAAATAATATTTGACGTTAATGCTTTTTAATAGGTTTTCTTCTGTTTGTCAGATACCATAGTATCAGGAATGATGGCAATAAAATTAACAATTCAAATCCCGCAAGAGAATTAACAACTAGACCTGAAAAGGGGTTAAAAAAATCCCTGTGATCAACTATATGGAATTTCAATCGTTTCTAAGGCTCAACTACACAATAGAGATTCTCCATTTACCTACTTGCGCCAAGAATACCCCAAATATAATCCTTATTATCCAAGGCGAAGGATTATCACATTGGGTGATTTCTACATCAGGCGACATTCAAGGTACTAAATTAAGATGTACCTGAAAAGGGTAAGAATCAAGAATCTTCCCAATGATCACCTAATTGATACTAAGTCTCATTCAAATTGATTAATTTAATATATTTTCTACTATCAAAAAATGCTCATGGTCATTTTCTAAATCTGGATGCATCGCTTGACCAAGAGCCTCCCATCCAAATATCCCCCTATTAATTTTGTTTACTTTTTCCTTGTTGGTAGCTTCTATTGTTGATTCTTGCGTATAAAAACCTCGATTTTATACTAAAATAAAGTTAGCTTAATAATATATATTTATTTCCTGGTATCTTGAATCAGCAAGTCCTTTTGCAAATCTTACCATATGAAAGATACTCTAGATGACGAGACCTAAGAATGACTTGACACCCTCAGAACTAAAAAGTTTTAGTTGGTGTGGCTTAAACTGCTCAAAGTATTTAATGTTAGTTTTTATAAATAACAAACAATCAGCTAAGAAAATAGAAGCCTTAAAGGCCGGTGTTCATTACAGGGGTCAAATAACACTTACCAATATTTTATCTAATTGATAACACCATGGAAGAAAATCCTATTAAAAGTGTAACACACTCAGTGCACAATGAAGAAGATAAAGAAGATGATTGAATGGAGAGTCCGCCCTTGAACTCTTTTAATAAGTACAGGGAATGTAAAGAGATCATATTATAATATTTAACATGAATTTAAAATGAAGGGGGTTAAGACCTACTTCACATGGTCATAAACTCAGAAGAAAGAGCAGCTGCAAATAGGCATCCACTGTGGACAGTGTAAGTCTGGGGGAACTTCCCCTTTGCCTAGACTGAGTGGTGTTCCTATTTTCCTTAAAAAGGGTTCAAGAAGAGTAGCTGTCCCTATAATTACACAGAGCGATCTTGCCCATATGATAGATGAGTGATGGGTGACATCTCTGTCATTAAAATCACACCACCAGTTCCCGCAATTTCTTTTTCCAAATTAGTATGGTGAATTGCTGAAAATTGCGCTGTAATATCTGAAAACTCTAAACCCATGGCAACAAAGCCCAATGGTTTGCACTTTCAGGAAATGAAGTATCAAGGGTTGAATCCTCAGCCACACTCATCAGCGGCATTGAGCCACTGGAAAATAATGTTGTCAGTTCTTATCAGCTTCAAAACATTGGGAACAAAGCCTGACAGGTGTACCTGCCAAAAATAATGTGTCCAGTTTTGAATCCCAGCAAAACTCACCAATGGCATTGGGTCATTGGAAAATAGTGTTTTCAGCTCAAAACCAGCTTCAAAAACTTCAGAAACAAGGCCTGACGTGCTTATACCTTCTAAAACATATATATACTAAATGTCAGATATTTAAAACTTAAAATGGCATTGAGTCATTATTGAAAGTTGCCTCCGGCTCAGAACCCTCCCTCTCATATCAGGATCATTATTCAATAAATCTCACTTGGCCAAACAAAAGCCAAAATGACCAGGTGTAGGCAGGGTTGGGTACCCTGAACTTGTTCCCGACCTTTTGAGACTGCCCCTATATGGGGTGGCCCTAGGTGGTTCCCATTGCTTGTCAGGTGAGACGCCATTGTGTTAACTGTCAAACACATGGTAAAGCTGCAATTTGGGCGTTCAAAGCTAAATCAGCTGAGACTCAGCCTAATGCCAACTCTTTTTTGTTGATTCTAACTAGGTTCATTTTCATTTATACCCTTATGCCCGAAGTTCTCTGGTTTAGGTCAAATTTTGATGGCCCAGATCCCAAATTTTTAAGCTATTCCCTAATCAACTGTATATTTAAGCAGTCATAGCACACTGAGAAAATCGATGGTTGATTTTCTTGATTTATCTTCAATAAAAACCTTTTTCCCAAATCCAAATTTTATAACGAAATTTAAACCACCCTCCCCAACCCAATTTTATCCAGCTCCTAAACCTGCAGGTCTTGGGGCCAATTTGCCTGGTTTGTCGCCAGTTAATATTTACATCTATGGCCCATTGCCACTTGTTGGAAAAAAATTTCTTACCAATCAACTAAATTTCTTTCACGCTGTCATACCTTGAGAATGACATTATAATGGGGACAAATACCAAGGATAAAGCTGCATGCTGGGAGGCAAAAAAGTGAAGTTGGCAAGCCTTCCTGACCTCAAAAATACTTGGACCAACGCTGGATTAAGGCGAGGTATGCCCAAGTTGATCCTGAGGATGTTAGTTTTTTGGCCCTGCATTACAGCAGGTGCATTAAACAAACCAGTTTTTTGTTAAAAATGATGGTTCACTTCTATTTCTTGGTGAATGGGGCCTTGAAGCCCATTTTGTTTTTAAAAATTTCCATCTTTAGGTTGGCCTTACCTACAATTGATAATCCAAGTTTGGTTGATTAACAAGTTTTGTACACTTCCTGATGAAAGTGTGCGCTTATTGGTGCATCTCAACTTAGCACCCCTTCTATTGAACTATTATTCACCAAAATTTCTTTAATTTGTTCACTTGAGACCATTCTCCCTTGTTGGTAAACTTCCTCATAATAAAAAACATTCGTTAGTATATGTTTTCTTATGTTAACTTGGGTGAACCTGTGCATGGACCTCTTCAAGGAGGTCTTGCACAAAGTTGGCCATTTGATCTGCACAACAGTAACTCTCTCCTCTTGTGCACCGCTGGGCCGACTTGGTCCCCTCCAGACTGGGTCACCCTTACACTCCAGACCAGAGCACCACTTTGGTATGGACTCCACTTTGGGGTCCACCCTAGCCTTGTTGTTTGTTTATTTTATGTTCTTATATGTTTTGTAAACCACCCTAGCACTAAGTTACTTCAGCTCCAGCACCCTTTGCAGGGCTCTTCTCACATTATTACTGATGACTAGTTCACTGGAGTTGGATCTGTGCACCGTGCACCACCCCACTGGGGACTAGATAGTTATAGACACTCTCCTTACATTAGTTGACCAAATAATTTCTTTTATGTACACGAACTTTTTCCATGTGGGACTTTCACAAAGTGCAAACGGTGTGCGCCAGCTGTTGGTCATGGCCATGGTAGGGCTCACTACTGTTTTCTCCTTTTTCCAAAGGGTGGAGCATCTCAGATTTACTCTTGCTACCTATTACTGGAAAGTACCCACCCTTCTTGCTCATACCTGGTAGATACAGATGCTTCAATTTCCAAGGGTCATGATTCACTGACTTTCCACCAAAAAACAAACTGATACCATCAAATTGTTTTACTCTAATACTACATTTGGGTGGTGCAGGTGGGATCATCAATGAAGGGTCTGGTGGTGATTGCCCTGGATAATGGTACATAACCCGCCAAAATGGTTATGGGGTTGTTTTTGTCCCAAAACGTGCTATATAATGATTTTCCATATATATAACTGAGCCATATATCTTCTCTTATGACTTAGATATGGCATCATCTCTGTGTATCAAACCACTCCAGATAACCCACGCTTGATCACAACCATGATCTGCAGAGCACAGGAGGTGGAAAAGGAGTTACTTAGATACAAAAATGTTTATGCAGTTTTTGAAGGTATGGTGAGATATGTGACCTCATTAGTAAGAGTGGCCAACTATTTCTCTCCATTCTATGACGTAGAAACATATCACGGAGGTATGTTTACTCCTGGAAGATTTTTGTGGTAAAGTGTTAACGTTGTCTGCTATGAATAAAGATTATTCAGGTTATTTTCTACTAACTGCTAGCCTTTTATCCCCTTAGGTGAAAATCAGCACTACTATTTTGGTGGATACTAGAGCCTCTGAGAATTCTATTGACCATGACTTAGCCGACTACCTTGAGCTTAGTTACTTGCCAGATGGTATGGTTAGGGGAGGGTCTTCTCAAGGTATTCCCATCTTGAAGGTACTAGGGTTAGTGGATTATCAAATGGGCAAGTATCTTTTTTATGGACCGTTTCTAAGCAATCAAAAACCTCTTGTACCACATTATTTTGGTAGTAGAGTGGTGGCAAAAGTTTGACGTCAGAGCCAACTTGAAAGCAAATACCCTTTTTTAACATTAAAGAGTGGTCGTATATTAATAGTTCCATTGTCTGAGGCTAATTTTCAGGGCGATCTGCCCCACTGGCCGAATATCCACACTGTCAGTCTCGCTCCATTGTTGATGGCTTCACTGGAGGTACATTTACCTTCCTGTTTGGAGAGTCTGGAATCTTAATTTTATGAGCCTTCAGCCAATGTATTACCTGCTCATTCAGAGTTTAATTGTAAGTTCAAGAGCACTGTTAATCTGGTGCATATATCTTCCCCAATTTATCCTTTGATCATATGAGAGAAAGCAGCATTAGTTGTGTGGGTTATGGTGAAGTTAGCTAAAGGCGCGATTTTTCAGCGTATCTCCCCAGTATGCTCCCCAACTCTCTTCATGGAGAAAGCCAATGGTACTTTATGCCCATGCATAGCTTATGAGAACCTAAACAATGTCACTGTACCATATTCACATCCCATCCCTTTGGATTCCCAGATTACACATTATGAGGAGAAGGCGAAAGTCTTCTTTAAACTGGATTGCTTAGACGCGTTCAAACAGATCCGGATTAAGAAGGGCCAGGAGTGGCTAACTGCATTTCATACTAGAAAAGGGATTTTCTAATTTCGGGTTATGCCATTTGGGTTTAATAATGCCCATGCTATCTTTCAACATTGTATTTATGCGGCTTTGGGGTATTGCTGGGAATATTCAAGGTTGCCAACATGGATGATATTCTGGTGTTTTCCTATGATCATGTGTCCTATGCAGTACACATTTAGCAAGGGGCGGAAAGGTTAAAGGCAGCTAACCTTACGCTGAAGATCAGTAAGTATTAATTCTTCAAGTCCCAGGTCACCTTTCTGGGCAACATCATGTTTGACTAAGGACACATGATAACTCCAGACAAAGAGAAGGCAATTCATGAGTGGCCCACTTCAACTTTGGTCAAGGAATTGAGGAGTTTTTTGGGGACGTGTACGGTCCTCAAGAAGTTCACACCAAATCTTTCTGGGGTGGCGACGCCCTTTATAATTAAATGGGGATAAATTTCTCCAGTGGTCCCCGTTTTGGAGGATGCTTTACGAACAGTAAAGTGCACCCTTTTGTCCACATCCATCCCTCGCCATGTAAATCCCAAAAAGGAATCTATTCTGTCTACTGATGTCTCCAACTTCGCCATAGAGGCTGTCTTATTACAAGAAGATGAAGATGGAATAGAGCATCTGGTGGATTATTTTTCTCAAAAAATGTCTCTGCCTTAGGTGAACTTAGCCTTTTATGACAAAGAACTATTGGCAGTGGTGGAGGCGTTGAATTATTGGTGTTATCACCTGCATAGCTCTTCCCAACCTTTCCGCATACATATAGATCACCATGCCTTACTGTATTACTGCGCACCTAATGTCTTGACTCCAAAGCAAAACCTCTGGCATGAAACCCTGGCTTAATTTGCATTTTCTTATGAGTTTATTAAGGGAAAGGAGAATGGTTTAGCGGATGCATTGAGGCATAACCCTGCATTAGCTCCTGATCTGATGGAGGTAGAGGTTCATAATACTTAGTTGATGATTCCACCGGGTAAGATTTTGTTGCAACCTCCCTCTTCCTTGGCCCACAGGCCAGCACTCGATCCTCTGGAAAATGTGGAGGAATACAGTTTGTTCAGAAAGGTAGTCCTTTCTCAACCTTTTTCAACCCAAATATAATATGGTCCTTGCTAATAACGCATAGAATCAGGAGGAGATTACCAGAGATTACCACATAGGGGATGAAATGGTGTGGTTTCAGGGGCGCCTATGGGCTCCCGCTGGACCACTTCACCTGGAAATCATCTGGTACCATCATGACGGAATCATCGTTGGTCATCCTGAAAAGGCAAAGACTCTGGAGTTAATTTGCCGCACTTACAATTGGAAAGGCTTACCTGCTCAGGTGGGACGTTATTGTAAGGAGTGCTTGATCTGCAATCAAATGAAACCAAACTGACAACCACTAGCAGGGTTGTTGGTACCAATTCAGAAGGCTGAAGGGCCTTGGACTTCCTTATTAGTGGATTATATTGTGGAATTGCTTGTATCTGATGGCTACGATGCCATCATGTTAGTGGTGGACCGTTATACAAAGTTTCTCACACTTTATTCCTTTCAGAACCACAGTAACTTAAGCTGAGATGTCGAGGCCCTTCGTCACCCATGTGTTTGTTTTCCATGGGGTCCTCCAAGAGATAATTAGCGATTGTGGACCCAAGTTCACCTCTGTCTTTTGGGAAAAGTTGTGTAAGACTTTTCAAATTTGCTTGCCGTTCAACTGCCTATCCCCCAATCAGAAGGGCAGGCTGAACTAGTGAACCAGTTCTTGGAACAGTATCTGCGGTGTTACTCTGCCGCAGATCATTCATATTTGGTTTCTCACCTTCCTATGGCCCAGTTTTAGCTATAACAATACGTTACATGCATCTAATAGTTGCTCCCCATTTTTCGCCAACCATGGGCTTAACCCCGCCTTCAACATGAAGCCCAGTTGTGGATCAAAAAGTTGAAGTGGTTGTAGACTTTTCTAAGACTATCAAGAATGTACACCAGGGGGTTCTATAAGTTTAGAGGCATCAATGAAAGTTTATTTAAAGAACGTTGATGGAAAAAGATGAGTGAGTCCAGCATACAAAGAAGGGGATCTTGTGATGCTTATGCTCAAAACATCCCTATCAAGCAGCCATGCAAAAATCTGGGACTGAAGAGGATTGGTCCTTACCGCGTTGTCAGAAAGTTGGCCCACGCCTCATAAACAGTTAGATCTTCCCTCTTCATTTAGATCCTTTCAGTCTTTCATGAAAGAAAATTAGCGTTATTTCAGGGCCCCCCACTAAAGACTCATGAGTCTTATCTCATGGATGGGGCGCCATAGTGGGAATTGTAGGAGAAGATAGCCTCCCGCTGAGTAAAATGAACGCTTGAGTACCTGGAAGGGATTTGATGCAGGAGAAAATAGTTAGGTACCAGAATGCAACTGTACACATTCCCAAGGCCTGATTGACATTTTCCACAAGCGTTTTCCCTAGGCCATCAGACCTTAGTCAAAGCAAACCGTTGCCGCTATAAAGCTTGCCCCATCCCATAAGAACTTT